>DWLS01002463.1:0-18027 GCA_018246255.1 Pachliopta kotzebuea | reverse complement strand
ATTTCTGAAACGCAAAGTATAATAAGTTTCAGACCTTCTATATATCTAATTCCATAGTCTGTTATACTTTTACCTTTCTACTCTCTGAAAAGGCCACTATTTTATTTCTGTATTAACATGTTAATTCAGAAAACCTCATGTACAAAAGAATTAAGAATATATCCAAATTACTAAAATAATTAATATGTTTTGTGAGATTATTTATGTAAAATAGTTTATATGTGCTTGCAAACAACAGTATGCTGCTTTTCAGAGATCAAAAATTTAATATGGATTAAAATTTTAAAAACATTACATTTATTGCTCAAGGTTTTGGTAAATTTTGTCATTGTCTTGTTTTAAATTATTATAAATTACCTTTATTTGTTAGGTTTTATTTATTTTCCTGTACTTTTATGAAGGTTATTATAATAAACTGTGAATGATATTTTGTTAATGTTATAAAATGGTTCTGTCGCGGTGTAGAAATTTTTTTGGTTACACTGCAATCAAGGATGTAAAAATTTGGTATTTAAAAAAAAACTTAAGGTTAGTGACAACTTTTTCATTTAAGAAGTAGTTTACTTTTTGATTACGACGATTATGTCGCACATAAGACAATCTATTAACACCATTTTCGCAAGACGTTATTTATATTAGTACTTCCGCTGCCTGGTGAATTTGTCGAAACTGACAGTTTCTTCGAAAGTATTGCTAATTTTCCGAAAACTACGGAGACCGTTTATCATCAAGCAGATCGTATACTTTTTGTCACGAAACGTGTATAATAAATAATTAATATTTAAATTGTTGGAAATATCATAGAAACAATAAAGCGTCTTTATTACAGAGTTGCTTCTATTTCTGTATATTTTGTGATAATCGACGAGCAGCATCCGCTTGCAATGTTAATTTTCTTACAATAGTGTTATCTTCTTTTATCTCTCTCGCCGGTTAATACGTTTACATATTCTGTCTCCCTGTCTGACGGATACGGACGACCGTTCCCGATTCGTATCCGACAACTCGTCCTAAATTCAGTGTTCACTCGTAAACACAGAAAACGGGAGTAAAATCAGCTGCAACGTCATTCGATAATTGGTTTATTTGTTTACATCGGATCAAAAATACTAACTTTTTCTGTGTCTAATTAAGACTTTAACATAAGTATTTAAGCTTAATAACAAAAAAAGTGATACTAATGATGTTATGGAGAAGAGCCAACTAATATTTTTTTATAAATAGATGTGTTCAGTTTGACTCGAAGTAGTAGTGAAAATTTATTATTGCACATTTAATCTTTTGTCTTAAAATGGCAACGTTACCTCGAATGAACCATTCAAAACATGGAAATAATATTTCTTCGCCGTTCAGGTATGTATTATGATAATGTACGGGTTTGAGTTTCAAAATTTCTTAACAGTTTCAAAATAGATGAAAATTGTTATAAGACAAAAAGAATTGCTTATGATAATAGTCGCAACTTGCTTAAAGTTCCTTATTTATTACATTTCTTTAAATTGTCGACAATATTAAATAAGAATAATGTACTGAATTTAAATCGCATGAGGTTCTAGATAAGGGGGCAATTCACAAGTAGTGTTTCTACATATATTAGTAATTAGTATATGTTTATTATCTACACAATTGTCAACATACTATAGTCGATATAAAACCTCAACTTTAATTATCAAGCTTTATATAGAGTTATAATAATTTTTACGAAACATTTGTTTACCATTCAAGTTTCATTAATTCGATATTGCGACTTGCCGTTTGTCATAACTTAAAATTCTTGTCCTTATACTTTCTAATTTTTTGTATTCTTTGTAGTGTAAATACTTACTAAATAAAAATTCTATTACAACCGTTTTTAATTATTGTACTATTGAAAGGTTTCTGCTGCTACAGACAGTCTAAATAGGTATTTCGGCTCCTATTCAGCCCCAAACAGTATTGTACTGTGTTGTAGTTTGAAGGGCGTTGTAGCTAGTTAAATAACTGGAATAACGAAACCTTGTTTCTCAAGACGACTGTGTATTTCACCTTAACTTGGGACACGAAATGTGTGTAAGCACCACAATCAGGTCATCGCCTCGCTCTTCACATCGCTTTGTCAAAAAAAAAAAATCGAGTTAATATCTATCCAACAAAAATGTTTCCTCTTTAAAAACAACGGTTATTGCTCTTTATGTTCTTATTGTATATAGTCAAATTATTCTATTTATTACGCGTGATAATTTTTTTTGTGAATACTATACAATATATACGTTTGTTAAATGGTAGGTATTGATGAAATATTTAATTTTAAGCACATCGGTTGTACAGATAATAAATTAATGCAAATGGAGGGGATGATTATTTAGTCGTACACCTAAACCTAGATTACAACGTCGCTTTTGTATGTTATCTGGTAATGGCCTACAACGTATGGAAACAACAAATTTTTTTGTATTCATAAACATCTTATATCTCTTACCAGATCAGTTTACTGGTTTGTCTTTTTTTATAAAAGGTTTATATCAAATAATTACTAAAGATCTGCAGGTTTTATAAAGAATTTTGGATTTTGGTCTAAGAAAAGCCGTTCTTGTAAAATAGGCTCTTTCCTGTATTCTCGAACTATTAAGTATACTATAATACTAAATTAACCCCAGCTTGTTCTTGAGGGCGTTTTGAATGAACTTTGGTTAACTGGTTTTAAGAATGAGGTTTCTTATTACTATAAGCAAGGTTCTGATGGTAAGTGATGTCTTGTTTACCACAGCATGGAATGGGACTTTTTGAAGTATGCATCTTTATCGGACGTGCCAAAGCTTAATGCAGACTGCCAAGGGGGCGTTATTAGGTAGAAATACTATACAGTATTGATTATTCTCCAGAAAGTAGCAGAATATCTTCAAAAGGAGGGTTTTAGCAGATACCAATATCAAGTAATCCTGGTTTCCCTAGAGAAGCCGGGTATGTTTTAAAGACCCTCTCCCCACTTAATCGAGAAAGGTAATCCGAAATATGCAGCGAGCATTATTTCTTTTACATTTTGAAGAAAATAGTGCGGTATTAACTAAAGTTATTAAAGTGGATAAGATAATAGCAAAAGACTTCTAAAAATAAATGATGCCTTTGAAATTTTAGACATAATACTGTTATATTTATTCCAGTACGAGTCCTCGGAAGTTGCAAGAGATGACATTCCCATCGCCGGAGGGATGTGGACATGGTAAGTAATACAAATCAAACTAAGATTACAAAATTGAAGTAAGACTTTTTCGCATATATTTTTTATTATTATCATTCTATCTCTTTGTTTAAATACTAAAGACTAATAGTTGACTTCAAAAGTTTGATGATGTCAAGTACAATAAGTCTTTGGCTTTTATATTTTGTTAGAACACAACAATACTGCTATGGCGGCAGATTAAAATATGGCCAGGTTAGACAGTCGTCTTAAAAAATCTTATCGCTGTTTCAAATGACCACGTAATACCAAAATATAACCAAGTTTACCTCTGGGTTACAGGCGCAGTACCAATTAAAAGTAGTTGCTATTATCTGGACTATTCTAAATTAAAGCTATTTTAATTTGACTACTTGTCCTGTATATCGGTAGTGCGTGCAACAGATGCACGATGAACAGTACTCATACCTGGTAGCTACATCACAACGACTAAAACTTCTCTTGAGTTACTTCACCCCTCAATTTTCGAGTCTGTTGATGCAGGCGGTACCTATTGAGTAGACATAAATGTTCACCTGCTTTAATTTCACGACGAACGTCTTTCTTACGTTGCTTTAATATCTATTTAATTTTTTACAGATGTAACGGTAGCTAGTGGTATGAGCATGAAGCAATATCAAGAACAGTTAACTTCACTACGCAGTGATAACTTTCAAATGAAATTAAGAATATATTTTTTAGAAGAAAAACTAGGTAGTGGAGCACCTCCTGCTGTAAAAGTAAGTCACATATACTCTGCAGATTTTGAGAAAACTATAAAATTTTTCACTAAGAATCAATATGTGGCATTGGTGGGGGACTTATTAAAAAAAAAGTAATGTTTGTTAATTACCTAAAGAACTTTTACTTATAAAATTTTATTGATACATCATATTTATAATCCTATGTGGTACTAATTGTACTTCGCCCAAATCTTTAGATCTTACATTAAGATCACAATATTTATTGCAAACTCGTACATAACCTTGCTCTAAAAAGTACCACACAAACCTGCATATTTCATATTCATTCTTTAGAACCAATTGGTTACATCACTCTTTTATGGTTTGCCGATGCTTTACTCGCCTTAGCAGAGGCTTTGGAAGTCTTCAATGCAATGCTCAATGACCTCTGCAGATTCTCTCAACAGGTAAATCTTCAATTGAACATGAACAAGATACAAATTATGTCCAATGCTCATTTTCCGCTCCACATAGTTATAGTTTAGATATCCAACGAAATTGTTGTCGAATATGTTTACTTATCCAATTAGATGCATCTAATTACTAAAAAGTGGTAAATCTCCAATATTAAATAACTCGCAGAGCCAGCGATTGCTTTGCAAATTTTTACAAGGCATTTTTGTCCAAAATCCGTCTGTATTAAGGCATGTCTTCGAACAATGGGTGTTGCTAAAGAAAACTTACGGTTCCGGAACTTAGTATGGGCCTTAAAACAAAGAATAGAGTTACACAACGAATAAAATCAGTTTGTATATTTTCCCCAAACTTTATATTTTTTAAGTTGAAACTTTGTAAAATAAATTGTTTCAGGGTTTATTAGAACATAACGTCAGGCTCCAAGTAGAAGTAGAAGAACTCAAACGGCAACTTAGCGAAAAACAGGAACTACTAGCAGCTGCTGCTGAAGCTATTGATGTTTTAGAACACCAGGTAACTCCAGTTAATAAAAGGCGTGCTTCTTTAATTACTTGATGAAAATTTTTATATTACTCACATCCTATGGCAGAAGTTAAAAGGGCCTGTAGGAAAAAAAAAACTGGTGCTTATTAAAACTCTTACAAAATCTTTTTTTTTTATTAAATATCTAGATATTAATTCCTTTGCTTTTGTCGTGTAACTTATTTACCTACTTTAAATTGTTTTTACAATTCCTAATTATTTTACTGTAATGTTAACAATGAGTGTCAGATAAGTCTATATTTATTGTTCAAAATCTTTACATAAATATTTAATGTGTGAATTGGCAAATACAGCTTTTTCTTTCCGAGTCTAGATCTTTTTATTATTCTACGTTACGATAAAACGAGCACGGCATTACTCTCGTTAAGCAACATGCATTTCTATGCATTAAGACATTCTATAGTAATATGGCGTTATGTACATACTCTGCATCACTTTGTGCTTATGGTCTTTTAGCTCTGTTGTTCTATTATATATAATTTTAATAATATATAATGTAAATGCACAAGCTGTTCAGCCCTTCAAACAGTAAAGTGGTAATGTTTATACACTACTGATTGCCAAATGAAATAGACGCTGCGGTGGCATCTGTCTAGACAGTCTCAGGAACCGGAGATTTTAAATTAGCATAATACATTCAATGTGTTTATAAAATTGATCACAATTGAATATGTTTCTGTTTTATCAGGGCTGTACCTCAACAGAAGGTGTTGAAATATCTATGAATAACAGTGTCTCAATAAGAAAGGAAATGAACGAGGAGTTAAAGGTAGTTCTTAATTTATATTAATTTATGCTATTTGTGATTATTTATTTTTCTATTTTTTTTGCGTAAATGGGTTTTTTATTTGATGAACACAAATATTTTTAAAAAATTTGTGCATACCTTTTCAACAATGAAGTAGTAACACTTGATCTTAATTTCATAAGGTATTAAGTGATTATGAATAAACACCACAACACTGCGATCCAGAATTGAAGTAGAGAGGGACCTTTTCCATTAGGCAAAGTTTACGTTTATAAAGTTCATAACGTATGTTTCTTTATTTCTTTAATTATTAGGACAAAACTTTAAAATGATGTTTTAAAAGATTGTGTACTATAAAAACATAGGAAAAAGTCCGGAGTAAAGATTTATTTACAAGTCGAAAATTTGCTTTGAACAAACAATTTTCGTTGGTTTTATTAGATTTTTAAAAAATTCGTAATTCTTATTTTAATTAGAGTTCCGACGATCGGCGAGAAGCAGTAGATGATACATATCCAGAATCTGAGTCAGCTGGGTGAGTTGAGAAACTTTAAATAATACATAAAACTTAATATCGTTAGCAACTAATGTATGACTAAATTATTTTGTATTTTTCAGAGATTATCTCGCCATTACAGTAAATAATGATGACTTGGTAAGGTTTTTTGTATTAATAAATGTCAATAAAGTACAGTAATACCCCACTTTACGCGAGGGATACGTTCCGAAAAAATCGCGTTATCTGAAATTCGCGTATATCGAGGTTTATGATTAAATCATCATCATCATTCATCTAGTGTCTTTTTAGTAGCGTTTTGTTTACGTTCTTGTAAAATACGTTCATAACACCCAACACTGTTTTTAATTGTTTGACACAGGGTCAAGACACGGTCATCATTATAGTATAGACGCGAAATTCAAAGTTTGCATGTAGATGCAAACTTTGAAATTCGCGTTATAGTGAAACCGCGCGTAACGAGGTCGCGCTAAGCGGGGTGTTACTGTAATTGATTCTTTCTTTTCCTATTTTAAAAACTAAATTTTTGTGGACATTTAATTTACAGGATCAACTGACAAAGCTTCGCAAAGAAAATCATAAAGCTCTCCAAATGATTAAAGGTTGTATGAAGAAAATACAGCAACAGGAGAAAGAAATAAAAAAATTGCATTCGGTAATATTTTACAGTAAATGTAATGTTAATTAATTTAGTTTAAATCATACCACTTAAATAACCTTGGGATGGCCTATGCCTGCTGCGGCATTCCAGACGGATAAAGGGTACAAATAGACATATTTTAATTTAGTTTTAGTTTACAAGGTGATTCAATCGAATTTTCTCAACTATGATTAAATAAATTCAGTGTCCTGTCTCAAAAATATCATTTTACACTATTTGGCGAAAACAGAACACGAGCAGAACGATGATCTGTACATAGCGTTATAAATATAATACTAATAATAATATAATACTTTGCAATATTTTATTTAGCTAAATTGAAGCATAATAAATTTCAGAATAAAAAGGAATTGACTTTCGGACATGTTAGTGAGTCACAATTAGAGAAATATGAGGAGATTTTAAAATGGAAAGATGAACACATTCGAGATTTAGAAAATAGGTTAAAAGAATTTCCGCAAAATATTGACAACGTACTAAACGAAGATGCTTCTGGGTAAATAATAGTTTCTTATTGTCTACACATTACTTTAGTCTACCTATTGTACCACATTGTGCTCTTCATCTTAAAACAGTATTTTAAATCTCGGTATACTATGTTATTTCACTAACTACATTTTCCTTCAAAAAGAAATGGTGATGTGTGCAATCTACTGTTTCACGGTAAAAAAAGGGTTTGCCATGGCATCTAGCTTAACTCTATCGATAACAGAGACATAAAACCAATAGTAAATTAAATCCATTACTTACTACCATAATTGTGCCCACGTGCCTCTAATATTAAAGATTAGCAATATACTATATACAAATGTAGTATACATAATGTTTGTTCAATTTTAGCAATCTTCAACAACTACTGACAAAACGATTACAAGGTTTGGCGTATTTCCTAGACAAATTATTGTCACACAAGTAAGTATTACAATCGGTTTACAAAACCTGTAATAAATACTTAAAAATTAATAAATATGACTATCATTACCAATTCGTAGATGCGTTATTGGAGAAGATAAGAAAAAATTGGCTGAAAGTATATTAGAACAAAGTCTAGCCTTACCCGTTGGACTCAAATTGGATGAAACCATGGCACTTGATGACTTTACATTGGATGAAAGTAATTTTGATAGTACACAATCATTAAGGTTGGAAGACTTGACCATGATGTTTGGACATCACATGGCTTGCCATGATGATAGTAAAGAATGCTTCTCAAGAAAACTTAAAATCAAAAATTATCCACAAGCAGATATTGTATCTGAATCTGATGGTTGGTCAGAACCGGATAGAAATGTGTCGCTGGCCAGAGTTGGTTTATGCAATACTGGAGTTGCGACGGAAGAAATTGCGACAGATAATAATAATAAATTTAAATCGCGTCGCTCACGTATTTCTTCTGGATCTCGTACAGAAGACAATAAAATAATAAACGAATCGGTGTTTCTGGAAGAAATACGCGAATTGACCAATAAAAATGAACAGTTAGAGATGGAGAAGAAAGAACTCGATAACAAATTAGAACAAGCGATGCTACGAATCAACGATCTTATTAATGACAAAGACGAATTAACAAAAACTTTGGCTATAGAACGCAATAACATTATTGAAAATAATAAAAACTTAGAAGCGATGAAAAGTTTGCTTACGGCCACTGAAGGTAGACTGAAGGAGAGTGAACAGCAGCTCACGTACACAATACAACTGACAGAGACGTTACGTAACGATAGAAACGACTTAGAATCAACATTTTTAGAAAATGAAAGATCGCTGAGGCGTGCAGCAGACGAAGCTACTGTGCAAGCATCGCAAGCTGCATTAGAAAGAGCTAGAGCACAGCACGACAAATTACAACTTGAACGCGAGTTGGAAGATGTTCGTGAGGAACTTTCCGCTGCTTTGGATACAAATGCGCATTTACAAATGCAATTAACACGGAAGGTACTAGAAGATGACAATAAAATTGCCGAAATTCAAGAAGGCGCTCATTCAGAAGAAGACCGTCCAACCTCACCAGATCAAGGAATTGATAGTGACAGACTTTCTAGTTTAGAACAGAATGATGCTATTCATTTATCACCTCGTAAGTATTTTTATTAATTTAAAACAGACAAATTATAATTAGACACTTAAATCCAAAATGTATAATATATTTTAAAACTTAATTACAGTTTACAATAACATAATGATTGCTTTTTTAGCTACAATGAAGTTAATATGTTATGTTATTATGTTGTTATGATTAAGCGCTTGTCCTAATAACATGGATGTGGAGAGAATAGTGGTTCCCTTCCAGAGCTGGGTAATCATCAGAATCCATATATTGTAGAGTTTTTTGCTATTTATTTTATTGTGTAAACCCAAATCAGGAATTATGTTATTTAAATTACTTATTAACATCAAGAATAATTTTATCAACAATTTCAGGGTCATTGTTACAAGAAAATACAATGCTGAAAGAAAAACTTATAAGAACTAAAGCAACTCTTGCAGACACTTTGACGCAATTGAATGCAGCTAATATGAGGAAAAGAAGCGTTCAACGTGCTATTTGTCGGGAGATTCATAAAACACAAGGCGTTCTGCGTAAAGCACGAGATCAACTTGAAAATCATTATTAAATAGTTATTTATTTGTAATGTCATTGTCTTTCCAGTTTAACGTTAGTACTTATTGGACATAAGGTATTAAGGACTTGATATACAACTATGAGTGTTATGACTTTCATAAAATAAATGAATAAAACTACTCTTTAAATTTTTTGATTGTGTATTAGAAATATCTCTGCGTAATTATTTTATGAAACTTAATATAAACTTTACTCATTTTATTAATTAGTCTTTTTTTGTGTGTTGGACAACAAAACATCAGAACTATACAAGTATACAAATAAGCTAATTGGTCTTCTTATAAATTTTAATGTATTTACTTTTTACGGGAATAATCTTTCTTTGATCAAAATCTCTGCTAGGAAGATATTTAATACGAAATCAAAGGCACTTGTTTCACTGTACTCATGAAAAAGAGCCATTCTTGACAACTTTTTTGTTAAAGATACTTACAGAAGATACAGATAACGTGTAAATTAAACATAGGAGCTATCACGAAAAATAATCGTCGATTAGAAAATGTGGAAGAAGCGGACGTTTTCCTTTTTGCGTCACTGCGAATCTGAGTTCACTCATATTTAAAACATTGTAGTTATGTAGTGAAATACGAAAAAAGTAGGTTTAGAATTTTGCGTCACACGCACACTTATAGTCTAGTGACAAAACTATCACAACAACCTACTACTACAAACATACTACTACACATTGGCTACTCGCTCTCTTTTAATAAGATTAGCTTTACTCGTTTCCGGTTGATTGCCGGTGGGATGGGGACTTAATGCTTTGTTATTATTTTTCCGTGTTTTACTATTTATACACCTCTAACACCCATTCGTCTTCTGCTGACTATTTGAAAATGTAGGAGGAAAAGAATAGTCGCAGATCTTGCCTTTCCTTGCCTTGGAAAGATCTTAGCTTGACTTGAAATCCTATTTGTTACAAAAACAATCTATACCTTCTTAACAATTTTTCACGAAAATTTTATACATACAATAGCACGGAATTATGATCATTCTTTATGTTCAAATTTATATGTGTGTCTTATAATTTTGGGTATTTTGTTGTTTCAATAAACGAATTATCTATTTGTCTGTATGTAAGTCCGCCATTCACTCCGAACTACGTCAGTGTTTGGAAGAGAGCGCTGAAGAGAGTTCGAGCCATATCATTCTTTCATAATGCCGGTAAACTAGTGTGGCAACTTCAATTAGTTTATATTGCAGTGGCGATACCAACTAAAAATATATGTGGCAACCACTAACATGTTGCCAATTTGGCATGGAACGTATTAATTTAAACTGAGCAAGTGATTCACTGATGATGAAATTAATTTAAAATTTTTTAACTCGAATGATTTATTTTTTTTTTGTTATTAGTTTTCGATGGTTAATACTATAACTTTAAAATTAATAATGATAACCTAAATAAAAATAACATCATTGAGACTATTCCATAGCCTTTAATATATTTTTTAAAAGCAAACTAAAGGCGGGAAATACATTAATATCTTTTTTGTCTAGATTCTTTTGTGTACTTACATTAAAATAAAAGTAATAGTTTACTTGAATTACTATTTTTAGATAAAATGCCATCGAATTTTTCATTATATTTAAAAAATCCTAGTTTTGATAATGTAGGACACGTTGTGGCTACAGCTAACTTAAATGATAAACACGATCGATCTGCTCCTTCAGATTACCACTGGAAAATATTAAAATGCAGGTATATAATAAAATCTGTTTACTCTAAATGTGCTCCACTCACTTCATTGGTTTATTTAATTAATGCTTTAATTTATATGTATAATTATTATTTTCAGAATGATATTATTTTCAAATTCTTCACTTTTAGCGTGCCCCGATGTGAATGATGTTAAACAAGTTCATATTGTATTTAATATTTTGAGTGATGATTATAAGCAATTATCTTCATTATTATTGAAATTTTCTCTTATTCAAGTAAGTTGTAGTGGTCAGAGGTATTGACAAGAAAAACCCGGCATATATCCGTAACAATAACCTTAAATGTTAAGGCTTATTAAAACAAGCAATTTCAATTAAATAATAAATTTATCAAATTTATAAATTTCTATCGTTTAATACATGAAAGACATCGCGGTATGTTTACATACATGAACTTTGTATATAAGTATTTTCAGATGTTTATTTTGCCGTTTTTTAACATCTGTTACTTGCAAAATTTATAAACTTTATAACCTTACAGTTTTTATAAAAACTTATCTCTTATAATAGTTTAAAATTGATTTTTTTAAAGGATGGGTTATTGAAAAAAGTATCACCTGATATGTTTATAATGTGCTTGCGATACACAATGACAGCAAGAATTGCGCCCATATGGAATACCTTAGGACATGATTATTTAATTAACAACAGAGATTTTCTTACTACTAAAGGGCTACAGGATGGAATAAAATATGCCATTTCTTTCACGAGTAAGTTTAAAGTTTACAATTTTATATATTTTAATCTCTCAATGAAAGCAAAAATAATAATCCTCTTTTCATAATATGTTTTATGTAAGTGAACTTTAAATGCGCCGAAAGTCTTCATTTACACGTACTACTTGAACCCAGATTTCAGCATTAAACTTCTATACTTTTTGTTGTGGTAAAACTAATAATATCAGGCTGCGCGAGCTCCGGTACCGATGCCAATTGTCGGATGAATCGGTTAAACGATTAACAGCGCTATAAATCCTCAGAGAATGTGCACAAACTATAAGAATTTATATATCTACATCAAATTTAATTAAGAGAAGAATAAGTAAAATACAATATCTGGACGATAATTGACACAAGAGAAGGATAACGTCTCAAAGCTTGTGTGTTAATGGTACTGGGCTGTACACACAAAATATCACTGATATTTAGAAAGTTTTATTTCTGTTTTGATAAGAATGGAAAGTTTGCTATATCTTTAATAAGATGCCATGACAGAGCTGAAACTACTCTTAAAATACAAAGTTTGTGTTTCAGATCTTTCTACAGTGATTGAAATAAAACCAGTAAAAATTATTTTAATCCACTGTGACATTAAACATAAGCCCGGTGATTGCGTCAGAGTTTTACCAAGGTATATATTGATATATGTAGGATTTTTACAAAAAAGATTTGTTATTGAATATATATAAGTATAATGTTATATCAACTATTTACGAACTTTTAGTTTAAACAAAGCTATTATTGAGGATTACAATGAAACTTTACCACAGTTTGGTTGTTTCAAGTCTTATAAAGATTTAAGAAGGCATTGGAAAAATATTGTAAGTAGTTCCTTATTATTTAATGAACTCAATGTCAATTTCATGGCTAACCGTGCCTATTAACACAAAGGTTAGATTAGTAGTAGTGTTTTCCGAACCGGCCTTGCTGGTTAATGCCCTCATATTGTAAATCTACCGCCATGTCAGCATTTCTGTGATTCGAGAGTCAACATATGAGATAAGTATTCTGAGTGGACGTTTCATCATTCCGACCTCATCGTCACTTTACTCCTAGTGAAACTATATATATTTATCTAATAGAAGCCGTCTCATGCATTTTATAATTATTTTTTTTATTTCTTGTCCTTCTACCAAAATTCAGCTATTACGACGAGATCAGTAAGACGTTCATCTATTGGTAACTGCGGTTTTGTTTGATTTAAACGTTCCTATAATGAAATAAAAGTAACTTTTTACATGGAAATAGCATGGATATCGCCTACCAGAAGAAGAATCTCCATATTATACAGTCCGGTTTTGGCGTGGAGAACCATTAACGTATCCAAAAGTATGTTTGTTGTCAAACTATCCAATAACAACACCGATGTCGAAATGTGAAGAGGTATATAATCCAAACGTTGTTAAGTAGCACCTTTCTTTTCGACGACCATATAGTTCTCGTCCAGTTTGTCACCAATGAGTGTCTCTAATATTTTATTAATGTAATGTATTTATTTATTTCACACGTTCGTTTTATTCGTCACTTTTCTTTTTCTTTTTTCAATCTTTATAAAGAAATTATTTATCTATGCATGTCTTTTCGTCGTTGTTTTGGAACTCAGCTCAGCGTGCCGTAAAGTTGTAAAAATTGACAATTAATTGAACAACACTATCTTTATTAAAAAAAAGTTTTATTAGTCAAAAGAAATAACACGCTTTTAGTTTTTTTTTACCGCTATTAAATTGTTCCCCCTCAATCTCACGTTTTTTATACTTTTAGGAAAATTTATTAAAAAAATTTAAAGATTGTCTGTGGAAAAAAATGTCTCATTTCCTCGGTATTCCATTAGAAATTGAAACTGTTGGAGAAAATGAACATATCATAGGCAGCGAGGTACGTTATTTTATATTCTTTTACTCTTCTTCACTCTAGCTACTTGTTTAATTAATTTTATGCACAGAACTCTTTTTGGTTTTAATTGTCATCATCCAATGGACAGCCACTGCTAAACAGGTGCGGGCCAGAATTCAGTATATCAGCACCTTTACCTCGCAGAATCTTTTAATAAAAACAATTTTTTTGAATTTTATTCTTAAAATTATCACGTTTATTTAGATATCTTGCCATTTCGACCACTTACAACAGTCGTTGATCCAAAGCCGATTGTTATATTAATATTACCCAACCGTCGTCTCAATCGAAATTAAGATGTTTTTGAATTTTTATAGCCCCACGGAACATTCATGGTAAGAATCGGCATTTTGTTGAAAGGATCTGTAAATTGATCAACTGTGATGTAATGTTTGAGATTACTCAAAACAAAATCACAAATTGGAAACTTCATAAAACGTAGATGTTTTTAGTCGATTATGCGCACCTTCACGCCGATTTTAACCGGTCTTTTGGTTTATCTTATGAGAAACCACATTCATAACTCCGTTGGTATCCGTGTATCATGTAAATGGATGTTACACTTGACCTGTGTTTTAGATTGTCTTATCATCTTTAGCAGTTTTAAATGGGCTTTCACTGAAGCTCCAAAATATAGCCAATTTTGTCCGTAACTTTTCTGACATGATCTTCAATTGAGTCTTTGTTGTGTATGGAAAGGACGAAATCATAGTATCTACTATATTACTCATAAGTACAGGTAGTTTGGTTTAGTAAAGCTATTCCCAAAAAGAACTCTTTATTGGACAATTTAGTTAAAAATCTTGACGAATTAGCGTCTTTTGAACGATGATTCTAGGAAAATGCAGTTTTGTAAAGCATTTAAAAAAGATACAAGGAAAGAATATAGCCTTTAATGTAGTTGTGCTAGTACAAATACAAGACCACTTCGTATTTGTTGTCTACCTTGGGAATAGAACACGATAGTGCCTCCAACTTTCAAACCCTGCGAATTTGAATCGTCCTCTATGACAAGCAGTAATTAAGATAGTTATATTTTAAGGAACTGAGGCTACGGAGTGAATTAATAATACCTAGTTTTACCGGATCCGAACCCGGCTTCCACCAATGAATTTTTCAATTTATGTGCAGTTAGTGTAACAACGACTAATATTATGTGCTCTAAGCCATGTATCAAATCGCAAGACAATGAACCTTAAAAAATAAAAATAATATCTAGCAAAAATCTAGAATTTATTATCTATGGTTGAGAAAGGTGAAGTGTATTTTTGTTTTCAGCACACAGCTGACAGATCCCAAGACACACAAAATATTAGTTTATGTACACATACTGATTAATAAAGTGTAGAAAATGTACTTTATTTTTTTTAATTTAAATACTAATTGTAATTGAAATAAACATGCACTAATTTTGTTTATAACTTTATTCAGATTGATTTTTCAATATTTTACATTGGTCACTCCATAAAATTGCTTTTAAATAGATTAATTATCATCATTTGATTATTGACATACTCTTAAATTAGAACATTCATTGTTTAATAAATTTTTGTTAAAAAATTACTAACAAATAGTCGAAATGTATATGTTAATATCCTTATACTTAATATCTATTATTACAGGTTTTGAAGTTTTACTAGTATACGTAGTCAAGTTTCTTACTGTTCTATTTTATTGATGAATTTAGCCAAAGATAAACTATGATTTGGTCAAAATCTAAAAAAACTTTTTGTTTTTATTGTCATCATAATTCGGATGTGAAAGTTAAAAAAGGGCGTTCATTTGTATTGCGTGGAGGAGTAAGATATGAACGACTTGCTGTTTGGTTGAAGAATTTTGCGACAGAAGGTGACAAATTTCTTTGAGCTGATTGAGGCGTCTGTGTTGTTCTGTAATCCTGTTATAAAATAAATCTATTTTATTAATAAATCCAATTTATTAATTTACGTCCATATATTATGTATACATCGTTTTTCACTTTTTTCTCAAATTTTTTTAGGTATAATGGGAATATGTAGGCTCTTATATGCTGTCAGTCAGAAAACAACAATGACGTTACGACAGCATATTATAATACCAGTTGCCTGTTGCATTTGCTACTAAAAATATAAAAGATATTAAGTAATATAAAATTAATAAATTCGAAACGATGTTTGCAATATGTATATATATTTGTATAGCAAATTTCAGCTATTAAGTTCGCATAGCGACATCCCATTGTGCACGGACGCACGCCGAGAAAGAGAAGATATTAGTAGGATGGTAAGTAAACAGGCGAGTATGAATAAACTTACAGTAAACAAACTCCTCAACTTGTGGTCACGCAACAGAAACAGAGACTGTGTTAAAGAGGAAGCGCTTAACCGTTAAAAAGGTACACGTTGAATTTACATATTTATTTCTTGGCAGTGGAAAATATTTTATAATATACATATTAAAATGTATATTTTTCAAATCAGGTATACGTTCCTTCACGCCGACTTTCTCACGTCTTTTGGTTTTTATACAGTTGCTATATTTTATATATAGTCATTACATTATATTTTATTACATACAGAATACGTACCATTGGACCAGGTCTTATATTCACAGGTGAAGAAAAAGTCATAATACTGGGGTCGTTTTGAATCCTTGGTGAATGAAGAAACCTTTGTAACTTATAGCCATCGGCTAATTCATCTACAGTTTTACCTAAAATATGATTTCTTTTAATAAAAAATGCATGTAGGTGTTAGATTTAACCTGAAAAAAAAATAGTTATGTATATTAGAAATAATCATAAATATACTAACCAGTCAATGACGTTGGAATATGAGTATTGCATCGTCTTGTTTCCAAAATCTTTTTCAATGCGGCTGTATTGTAAAATATTATGGATACTGCAGCACCGTCAGCTAATTGAGATGAATCGCAACTAGATAAAAGGAAATCCCAATTATCAGTTTCCCAGAATTCGCCCGAATAAACGGCCAATTGCAACGTCGATGCACCTGGTAACAATGATATTTTTCTAATAAGATATATATGTTTTAATTAACACCATAAGAAACGTTACATGAAACTTGTGTTTAACAAATAATTTAAAACGTACCTGCTTCACTAAGGAGATGCGGATTAGCGCCATATTGCATAAATAGTTTAACTATAGAATGTAATCCATAGCGAGCAGCTAATCTGATTGGCCAACCGTTTTCAAAGTTAGGATTCAAGCCATTATTTAAAAAATCGACTAGCCTATCCACATTGTTTTGCATAATATACTTTTTAATTATAGATCGATTCTCCATTATATTAATCCAAACAGGATATTGAGCGAATAAGAGTAGACTTGATGTCTCTTAAAAAACTAAAACTACCGTTACTTGTTTTCTAAATTTTGTACGACTACTCCTTAAAACCTACTTGTAATATTATTAATACATTGTACCCGCATCTGAAGATATTGTAATTTATGCATTTTTGTACGTTGTCTCGCAATATGTTTTATAAATTAGCACTTTTTCAATACTACAGAAATTGGTAAATATTCTCATTGTAGTACAATTTTTAACTAGAAAGTGACTATGGAACTCTTTTTAAGATACTAATAAACATTACCTCGTTTTGATTATAAACTATGTTTTTTTATTAACTGTAAAAAAAATTGTAAACGCATGTAAACCTACAATGAAGAATGAATATTATATTTTCTGATTATCACATGATGTAGATTATGGGTTTAATTAATATTTTTTACATAAGTGCCTCATAACTTTTAATTAAAAGTTGAGAACTGTAATAAAACATGTAATTTCTTTATGTTTTCTTGAAATTCTTCAAAATTTATGAAAAATTTAACAAAAAAAAATATAAAAATTCATTTAGACATAAGTATGTTATGTGCGCTATAGCATGATACGGGCTACAGTTGCCTTCGACAGTACCCAAAGACTAGTGATGTAACGTTTAGAAATTAATTTTTAACGCTGACGATAATCGCTAAATAAATTTAGTTCTTTTTAACGCTGTTTTGAAAACTTGTTTAAGAAGCAAATTATTATTTATAAGGAGATTCCGTTATCGCGGATGTACCTAGGGATTATATATAGGGATTATATATATATAGATCCTGTTTCTAGGGATTAAATCTCTATCAACAATGGTCTACGCGATATTTCAAATCTACTTATAACATTGTCTCAAAGATAACATGTATAAACATGCCAAAAAATATTTTCATTGTACTTATATAAAATTATCAAAATC
>DWLS01002462.1:0-18028 GCA_018246255.1 Pachliopta kotzebuea | reverse complement strand
ACCGAAGCTTCTTTTTCTGCAGTCAAATATTACTGTGCAAACATTACTGAGTTCCGGTTTGAAGGGTGCTGTATTTACTGAAATTATTGAGGTAATTAGAAATATTACTATTGAAGGGTGCTGTATTTAGTGAAATTACTGGGGTAACGAAACATCATTGCGCGACTCAAGGTGACGAGCGCTATGTGTTACTTATTCTATCTTAACTAGCGCTTCGTTATGGACAACGTGTCACTTACCACGTGAACCCTTTGCTCGTCTTGTCACCGCAAAAGAAAAAAAAAATTAAGCGTATTATTCAATACATTTAATCTTTATTTAAAATTTAGTTTTTTCTCTTTGTCATTAAGTTCTATTTTTAATGATAAGATATAAATTTGCTTGTTGTTATTAACAGTTAAGCAGGGAGTTAACTACCATAAGTACCGTCCTATATAGAACCAAAAAAAATTAATTAATGTTTACTGTTTGAAGGTATATTATATGAGGAGCCAGTCTCCATCTGCAGAGGTCTACATCCATATAAATAGGTGAAATATAATTAATAGATAATAATGTAACCGCGCGGCACGCAAGCCCCTTGACCCGTGCGGATGCTCTCAAAGGATCGATGGAAATAAACTGGAGCTGGTAGCTGACCCAAGTGATCAGCCTAATGTACCATAACCCACCATTAATTATTTATACATAAATATTAAAATCATTACTCACACAATAATAAACATTTCTCTGATGAGCGAAGACGAAAGCCACTGAATTTTTATAGTTAGCAAGAAAGTAATAGGAAAGGTGATAAAACAAAACAAGACCTTAGTATCAAAAATTTAATTGTATAAATCATAATTAGGAAAGAATTGAATGAAAAGATAAATAAACTGTAAATAAGAGTCATAATGTTGATAATAAATACAAAGACAAACGTAAGAAGGAACAAATGGGAATATAAACAAAAATAGTTCAAGTAAACAATGTAAATTTGCAGCGAAATTTGGTCCGAGAGGCGACGCATGAAAGAATGAATCAACGCAGAATGGGAATGAAAGATGAAAAATTTGCAGTCATAGGAGAGAAAAGTAGGGAAAAAGGAATAGGAAAAGAAAGAGTCAAATAAGAGAGAATATGACTCTTACCTAAAACGAGCAGAAGGAACGCAATTTAAAAGAAAATTTAACCATGTCCAGCAGTGGAATTCCATCGGTTGAGATAATGATGACACCAGTTATGATAATGATCATATAATCATAAATTAAACATGATATAATTAACTTATTATTAGGGGTGTAAGGGATCCCACATAGCGTCTCGCGGAGCCATGCCAACCTCACCAGCTCGTTTTGTTTACTTTTGTTTATAATCGTTTTCTGTATTTTCTATTAATAATTTTGAGAATATGTGGCGAATTTTGTCTTCACTCATCAGAGAAACAAATTCTGCGTTTGTCTTTTTTATCAGCGTAAAATCTTCAAAAGATACTTTGCCTTCAGGAGGGAATTCAAGGTTATGTGGAGATTTTTACCCACTAAAACCCCTTCGGTGGTCGTCATCAGCGTTTGAAGGTCACGGGATCTCCGTTCGGAACACAACCGCGGCCTCTCTAACACCTGTGTATATATTGAAACGACGGCTGGAGACCACGTCCAGGCATCGTCCTCCTCGGAGTCGTTTAGAGGATGATGAGAACCCCCTTTCTAACAGCCCACGACCTCAAAGACCTCGTTAAGGTAGTAGAACATCATTCGCCAGTGGCCGCGTTTATTTTCTACCTCAATTACATCCAAGTCAAAATACTCTTTACCATATAAGGAACAGGGTGTGGGGTGGAGTTAGGGTTATGTGGAATTTGTAGTAGTAAACCCTTGGGGGTCGTACTCATCTTTTGGAGAGGTCGTAAGATTTTTAGACTAGATGAAAGTGGTAGAAGTACTACTATTGAAAGTTGTATATATATATTTTTTGTTCGACGAGGTGATGGGCCAACAAAAGCATTCACCTGATGATAAGTGATACGCTTGCCCATAAAAACGCGGCATACATTATAATAGTACATACAGCATCATACTACGCTCGTCGGCTTGAGACGTAAGGTGTTAAGTCCCCTTACCGCAGTAATTTCATTAGCTAAAGCACCTTTCAAACCGGAACACAGTAAAGTTTACACAGTACTATTTTATGGTAGAAATAGAAGCTGCAGTGGTCCTTATTTAGACGCCTTGAGACATAAGGTAATAATGATTACCTCAGTAATTTCATTAGCTAAAGCACCCTTCAAACCGGAACACAGTAATGTTTGTATATCACTATTTGTCGGTAGAAATAGGAGCTGCAGTGATACTTAAATAGACGGTCTATAGCAACAAAGATTTATTATCATTTAACCACCACCCTTACGCCTTCGTCTCATAAACAGTGAGCTTATGATGGTACATTCATCACCACTCTCTCCACATGACCTGTGACCATTACTCAAGCGTCGCGAACACTTCCAAATGATTTATCACAATTTGTCATCCCAACTGGGCCACTTGTGGCCGACCGTCAGTACGAGGTCGGAGCAGCAGAATACATTACCCTAATATCACATACATAAATTTTAATCGTTGAATAATGATATGATTTCTACTATATCATCTGCTTCATCTACAGCAGAGATCAATGGAGATAAGCCTCACCAATGATGGTGAGATTTCGGCCGTTCCCACCACGCTGGCCTAATATGGATGGTAGCCAGAGCCTCATTTGGTGAAATTGGCTTGGGTTGCTGTTCTGTGGGAATCCTTACACTCTTCCTGCTATTACATCGTTTAATTTTAAACAACGGCAAATTCATCAGCACCAGTTGAATGATATCCTTACCATTACCGGATGGTCTTTGGTAAACTTCACGGATATAGCTGATTACCAAAACAAGTGCTGTAGCTGTTCAGAGGCGATGGTGACCATTATGTAATCAGCTTGCTCATTTGTCTACATTTCATATAAAAACGGATGCTTTAAGACATGACCTTACGAGATGATTAAGTTTTTATTAGTGACTCCTTACGTCCCTAGTTCGATTCCGGAGACGTGCATGGAGTCAAGATCGTGGTTGGATATTTCTGAATCTAGCTTCTACTGCCGTATAGTAAGTCTGCAGCATTGACGTCTCAACAAATGAGAATAACTTTAACATCATTTAAAACTTAACAGTAAAGCTATTATTAAAATTATAGATACTTTAAATTTTTAAATCTATACAGAAAGTTTAATACAGTTCATTACTGCTGGATATTTTACTTGTACTTTCAATGAAGGTTCTAAAGTTCTTACTCCAGTAATAGTCAAATCGCACTCCTTATTAGAACAGTAATGTTTACTTACTGTTTCACCTTTTGTAATCTGTTTAGACAATACCTTACTGATAATAGGTCTCTGTTGTTATAGACCGTCTAGGTAGGTACCGCCGCAGCTCCTATTTCTACCGCGAAACAGTAATATGCGAACATTACTGTATTCCGGTTATAGTGAAATTACTGGAGTAACGAGAATTAAGCCGTAAGGAGGCGAGGAGGATGAAAAGAATTATTTATTATTCTGATTTGTTTTATATTCTACAAGACGAGCGAGACGTTCACCTGATGGTAAGTGATACATTTGCCCATAACGTGGTGGTAGTTAAGATAGTATACACAGCACCAAACTCGTCGTCTTGAGACGTAAGGTGTTAAATCTCGTTACCCCAGTAATTTTACAAACATACAGCATTCTTCAAATAGGAACATAGTATTGTTTCCAGCTGCACCAGGAGCTAATATGGTACCTATTTAGACGGTCTTCGTCAGCAGAGACCTACCACCAGTAAAGAAGTAATAAATTTAATCGCTAAGGCCATACCCATGTATTTTTTTATACTAAAACTACTATAATATAATGAAAGATGCTAAACGTTGCTTCATACAGATAATTACCTACACACACATAACTAACAAGGAAGAATATTATATTATGGTAATAAGTACATTTTGTTACTGAGATTGAGTCATTTAGATATAAACATGTTATCCTTATGAATAAATAAAATTACATCATAATGTAACGTAACATAGTTTTTGAATTAAAATATATCAGTAATAATTGAACTGTTGTGATGTGTTAACAAGTGGGGAAGCGATAAGATGTACCGAATCGGTATTTGTTGTTTATTTCCTTCACACGCTTTTATAACCTAAAATATAAACACTCGTTAAATTTAGGGCAAAATAATAAACGTTCGTTACTTTCGTAGTTATTATACGCAATAGATATAAATAGTAATAAATATAGTGCACAAATTTCATTATAGCATCAGATCTTGCGATCGAATTGAAGAATCACACGTTCTGTAAACATTTACAGAGATGTTCGAACAAAGAAATAGTTCAGTTACGAATGGAATTTTAAGTGCACCATTACACAATACGTCGATTGTGCGATCGTTAAACCATACCATTACTAGACAACTATAAAACGCGAACCATCCACGAGGGTCCACAACAAATAGACGGACAGATCCCGTATGGATTCGAACTATTACAGCATTGTATTCACAAACGACGGGTTAAAGTTTAACCGTTTACTCACCTCGGCGGTACGGATCGGCGTTGGGTCAACTTGATGGTTAAGTGGTTACACGACAATAAATGGTTTTGTCAATTTGACAGTTAGTGAAAAGTACGCGCACGCGTATTTTGCGCGTTTGGTAGGAACCGTGATAACCGCACGACGCGCTATAGCTGACTGTGGGAAATGTGGAAATCCGATGTGCGGCGCGGCAGGTGACGCCGAGTGCGCATGCGCGCATGGACAAGGTCGCTCGCGCGTGTAACGCGTATTTACACAAAGTTCTTAAACCGAGTATTTACTACCAAGTACGCGCAATGAATATTACAATACAAACTGTCAAGTATTTTAATGTTTTAAATATTTTTTTATGCATTCCTTAAATTTTACTTTTTACTGTTGACAAATTTATTGTATTTTAATAAGACAAAATTTCAAAATATTTAAATAAAAACCGGGAAAACCAAAGATTGAGAAAAAAACAAATATTTACAATATCCACCGTTAATCTTGTTTTTGTTATATATCAATAAAAGTATTTTCCTAGTTTAAAATCGCAGATAAATACTTTCACGTATTTCGATACTTGATTTTTAGCACTAGTATAGACTTATAGATAAAGATATAAAGACACTGAATAGTCATAGTATTTTGTACTATATTTCATAAAACTTTTGCTAAAGGCCTTTGTTTGTCATTCATATCGTATCATAACTACTTCCAACTATTATCTGTAATAGTTATTACATGTAGGTTTATATTTTTTATATATTGCAAAAAAAAAACAATTTTTGATCATATTAATTTTTTACTTTTGTTGTTAGTCTGCTATTTATTTATTTGAGCTTTTATGTCCTACTGGGTTGCTTAGAAGAGATCGCTTATAGTGTGCCATCTCTTGCCAACATTTAGATTATAAGTTTAGTTGATTCGTTGTACCATGACGTGAATTATAGTTTATTTATCTATTTCTTTCACATTCAATTTACTAAGTTTTGTTGAAGACAGATCTCTGTTATCGTTATAAAGACACAATCGCAACACCTGCTTTAGCCACTAAACGTTAGTGAATAAAACAATATCGTTTCGCTTTAGAGTACGTCATAGTTAGTAAAATTACTGGAATAAGAAGACAACATCACATCTCTTAAGAAGATTACTACAATGTGGTGCTGTAGTAAAATTCCAATTGCTATGCTGGCCGTGCGAAAATCTTCGCCATCCTTCTTAAGAAATTTGAGAAACTTCTATCATTTCGTTATTAACAGAAAGAATATTAATAAAAAGACCTGTAAGGAAAACTTTTTAATAAAGATTTAAATAAGATTATAGGTATTACATAGATCTTTAGAGCTTATTAACAATGTAACTTGATTAGATATGGCACTGTAATACCTACATCGAACTAATTTAAGAAAAGTATAAAGAAAAAAAAGAGAGTACGAGTTGAATAAGTTATAAAAAGTGATGAGCGATGACACCACGTAAAAAGTGTAATCTATGATTAAGTATCAGTAAGTCTAAATAAAGGCACTCTTAAACCACAGATCACTTAACGTGTCAGCTTATTTTTATACATAAAACAACGATTTTTTAAACTGGTAAACCCGCCACCAATTTTTTTACCGAATTTAAAAAGAAAAATGATATAGCAAAAGATAATACTTCGTCATCCGTAATAACTTAAAAATAAAATATTAAGAAACATCAACTTTTGTATATGTGAATAAACATGTAAATGTTAGTCGTACCGTGATATAGGTATCAACAAAAAAAAAGAAACTAACATAAATATATGAAAGGATTGCATTTTATAGTTTAGTTTGTTTATCTACTTTGCGATAACAATAGTATTATCGCCTAATCAATTCTGAGATTTATTAAAAGAAAAAGCCTCTTCGACCTTCGTTGTACAGCAATGTACTCCGATATGTTTCAAGTTAATCGAAACGCGGAAGATAAACGTCTAACATTGTCTCAAAACTCTAAAACGTAATACAAAAAATCAATCCTCTCATTTAAATATAAAAAAAGAAAGCGATAAATATGGTAAAGTCAAAAAAAAATATGGCAACTTTAAAAGGGCCAGCCTTCAAAGTTCGCGCTTCATTTCCCCGAAGTACTTAGCGCTGGGTAAGTTCAGTTTGTGGATCGCGTTGCAGTGTCTCTTCAACTCCGCGTACTTCCTGAACTTCGCGTCGCAGACTATGCAATCAGCGACGACCTTCCTCACCTTGTGAACATACCACTCATGGTCCCACTTCTCCTTCAGGCTTTTGTAATACTGGTGGCAGAATCGGCAGCGGAAGCGCGCTGAGGTCTCCTTGATGTGCGCGCACTTGACGTGCTTGTTCAGCATCGACTCGAAGTAGAACACTTTGTCGCAGAAGGAGCACTCCTGCGGCGGGTTCTTGTTGTGATAGTCCATGTGCTGCGTGATCATCTTCTTCGAGTTGAACTTCCTCTGGCAGAGGTCGCACTGGAAATATTGGGAGCCGTGGATTTTTTTGTGCTTCGAGAAGTTGCTGGAGTCGCTGAACGACTTGTTGCATATGGCGCACTGGTACAGTGTCAGCTTGGCGTGCTCGCGCAGGTGCTCCTTGTATTTATCAGTTTTAGAGAAGGTCTTCTCCCCGCAGACCTCGCACTGGATGCACAGGGAGCCGTTTTCGTCTACCGGATTTTTGGCTAGGGTGCTGTAGACGACGTGCTCTATGAGATGCCGCTTCAGGTCTCCAATACGGTCGAACGATTTTGAGCAGACGTCGCAAGTCTGAAATTAATTAAAAAAAATCTGTAACACAAGCTCACCACGAAACGGGTATTACAATTTAATTGACTGTTTCCTACTTACACGAAGAGCAAGGCATCTACCTGATGGTAAAGAAGGCACTGGTTAAGTTGCACCACATTACGTTCGTCGCCTTGAGATGCCATATAAATCTCGTCACACATGTAATATCACTAGCTAACAGCATCTTTCAAATCGGAACACAGTAATGTTTACGCAATACTCTTTTGCTGCAAAGCTTGTCATGACGGCCTTGCTCGGGTCGTTGCCTCGTCGAAAAAAACCTTATAAAAAATAAAGAAGATTACACACCTTGCTAAATTTCTTGTCTTTTCTAGCCAACTTCGAGTGGAGTAGAAAACATTTATTGGACAATATTTTAGCGATCACCATGTCCGCATCACGCAGGCTGTCATCATCGAACACGTTTTTTCTTGATTTTTTTTGCACTTTATCCTTTCTATATTTTTCGAATGCATCGTTTGCACAGATCTCATATTTTGCGGAGATCTCATTGACTGTGCCGATCTCATCCTTTGCACAGATTTCATCGTTTGCACGAATCTCATCGTTTAAGTAGATATCATCGTTTGCGTGGATCTCATCGTTTGCGTAGATCTCGTCGTTAGCTCGGATCTCATCACTTCCGTAGATCTCATGGTTAGCTCGGAGTTCATCGCTTCCGTATATCTCATCGTTTGCGTAGATCTCATCGTTTGCGTAGATCTCATCGTTTGCGTAGATCTCATCGTTTGCGTAGATCTCATCGTTATCGCGAATCTCATCGTTTACGTAGATCTCGTTGTTTGCGCTTATGGTATTGTTTGTTTTGTCGGAAGGGGCGTCAGTTTCTTGTTCATCGCCCTCCTGGAAACCCACGTGAGTGTTCTGGTGGATCTTGAACTCCTTCTGTTCGTGGGTGGTGTATTGGCACAAGTCACAAGTGTACACCGAATGTGTCTTGGCGAAGTGGGTCTTCAATTCCACCTGCTTTGAAAACGATTTCGTGCAGAGATCGCATGGATACTTCCTCATGTGTATCTTGCGGTGGGTGCGCAGGCTGAACTTGGTCGCGAAAACCTTGTAGCATATGTCGCACTCCACCTCCGGGTCTCCATGGCCGGCGCAGTGTATTTCGTACTTCTCCCGTGTTTTCATCTTTTTGTTGCAGAGGGTGCAAGTCAAGTTGGTTTTGTCTTCTATGACCACGGCCGTGTTTCGGTGGCTCGCCACGTGTTGCTTTAAAGAGGCCAATTGTTCGAATGTTTGCGTACATTTATTACATTCATACTCTTTCAATGTTGAACTCTTTTTCTTCTCTATAAAACATAAAATAATTTAAATTAGATACATAAAATAATTATAGTTGATTTGGGGAACCCAGCGACGGTTTATTTTGTATGGGTATATTTAGATTTTATAGTATATTTTTTTAATCATTTGCACCTAATGAACGTAGTGGGAGTTTTGTATTGCCGAAAACCTCCTTGGTAGGTACTATTTCTACTGACAAATAGTAATGTGCAAACATTACTGTGTTCCGGTTAGAATGGTGCTGTACGCTAGTGAAATTACTAGGGATGAGACTTAACACCTTACGTCTCAAGACAAGCGCAATGTATATGCTGTGTACCATCTTAACTATCATCACGTTGTTATGGTCAAGTGTATCACTTACAATCAGGTGAACAGTTTACTTGTCTCGTAGCCGCGTAGCATAAAAAAAGTTACTTTGATCCAACTAAAATAGATACAAGAAATACTAATGAGTATATTTTTCACTTCATCAGCTGATAACGTCCACTGCTGGACATGGGTCTTCATTAATAGTGGGAAGATTTAGGCTATCTCCCACCACGCTGGCTCACTGGGGATTGGGGGACTGAAATGTATAACATCGTTAAGGATATTTTCAAAACTCATCTATGATGTGATATGTGATTGTATTTTGTACCAGTTTTTCTAAAGAAATTAAAAATACTACCGATATTTTATTTGTAAGTTTAGTATAAGTTAATTTTTGGAAAATATTAAAAAAGTAGTTTATAATATAATTACGAAAGACATTTTGTATGTACTTAACCAGTTTTTTAGGTATCATCAAATTTATAAGTTAATATATTAATATAAACTATATACCATACATATAACAGATGCTTGAAATAATCTAGTATTTGTTAATAGTATTTTAAAAGCATATATTTGTAATATTTATTCAACAAACCGTTAGTTATGTTTCTTAATACATTAATATAAACATTAAATAACTGTTTACGATGTTAATTAATTACTAAATCATACATACTGTTATAATATATTCCTATTGTATATGTATATCTACAAAGTTATACAAAATAAAAATACTAGTTTTTAATTACAGTATAAAATTCAAATATATATCAGTGGTATGTCACACGTTTAATGGTTAATACTATGAAAATTTAACTGATTAACTTATTACTGTAATTATTATAGTATATATTGTAAAAGTTGGGGTGTAAGGGATTCCATACAACAACTCACGGACTTAAGCCATCAAACGAGGCTCTGGTTCTCCACCAACCAGCATTGAACGTGGTGGGAGACACCCAAATCATCACAATATTTTGTGAGGCCTATATCCAGCAGTGGACGTCTATCTGCTGATGATGATGTTAAAAATGTTAAGTAGTAAAAGCTCGGTTAACAGTCCTAGAATACTCACCGATGGTTGCTTCAGGTTCTAAGTCTTTCTCCCTGCACTCAACTGATTGATCCTCGGCAGCGATCCTCTCGTCAGCCAGTCCAAAGATGGGATCGTTGTCCTCAAACAGCAATGTCCTTTGCTGCTTGGACGTCGACTGTGTCTCCAGCGGCAGGAGTTGCCTTAAAGCATCGTCCTCATCTTCTAATTCTGCTTGATCGATCACCTCAGCGTCATTTATTATCTTTTCATTTATGTCCTCGGGCAGCTGCGACAGGAGGATCTCGTACTCGAAGTCATCATCTTCATATAAATTGCTAAGATCAGGGTCGTCGGAAGCGCTCAGCTCCGTCACCTCACTGGCGGGTGGGACCCTCTTAATCTGATCATTGTCCAGTTCATCAAATGGTTCCATACAATTGTACACATTTTGTGTTATATATGTATTATGTTGGTTGAAGGTTATATGTTTGGATTTGCTTTGGTATGGATGGCTTTGGATTGGATGGCTAGAATCCTTGCCCTGCGATCCAGTCGTTTTATAATCGTTGTAAATGAACGGACTCCGCAAAGGGTCTATCCACACTTGCGACTGGGTGTACGGGTATAATGAATGTTCCTCAGTGGGTTGATCCGATAACACCTCGACGTGATGCAAACTTTTGGGATCCGGCGTCAACAGCGGCTGAATGTCGTGCACGCGAACCTTGCAGCGTCCGATTAACTTGATGTTACAGAAGCCGGAGTAAAGATTTGTCTCCTTATCCTCCACATCCATGGACCTGATGCTTAGGAGCACAAATATGTCGTCGCTGGACTTATAGTTTTGCGCTATCGACGCGCATTTCTTCGGTAGGAACAACACCGGATACACCATGTCCGAGTCCCACACGAAATCGTTAAACTTCATTTTTACTTAATTATCTGATTTTAATTAACAATTACAAACTTTTTAAAATGCCAAATCTAGGTAGAACTACAGACAAACAAAATACTAAAGCAGATGTTTTTTAAAAGCACTTACAAAGAAGCTGCTAACGCGTCTAATAATGGCGGTCGGGAAAAGCACTGATCTCCTATTGGTCGATAGGAACGCATCGCGTGATAAATTTTCAGTTTACCCACCTTCTGTTCGCGAAATTAATAAAACGCTATCTAAATAGTGTTAAATAACGTTTAAAATTAGCGTTAAATGTTTATAACTAACGACAAAGGATAGCGTTCACACAACTTCATACTTCGACTTATCTCTTTGAAGGCTTTACTAAATACTGTATATTATATTAATAGTTAAAAAAATTATTAGATCTAAGTATATTTTTTTCTGTACACTTTATTTATGTTAGCTTACATGAAGTTAAATTAAAAAAAAAACGTTAACTGCTATTTTTTAAATTGAACAAAAGAGTTATTTTGTGTGTTATGTTATTGGCTATTCCATATTTAAATTCCTTAGAAACGAATCTGACTAGTGGATTGGCAATGATTTTGAGTTATCATCATCATCATCATTTTATTCTTCACACGTTTTTTAGTAGTAACTTCTGTGGACTTCGTACGAGGAACCGTTAAGGATCTAGAGGTAAGTGACGGTGGATTAATGTCTTCGACTGTCGTAGTAAAAAACAATTTAGAGGTTATGTTATATTAGCTTTCTAATCTATAATTTATGTTAAAGCACAAGTTAATTTATAATCAAAATATGATGTAATGACGATTATATTTACTACGTGTCAGTAAACTTTGTGCTTTTTTCTATTAGTTGTGTTTATTTAAATTGAAGTTTTATTTTCATGTGTTGTTTGATCTGTAATAACAAAAAGGTCGATGGCTGGAGAACAGTAAATCATTTTAACAAAGAAAAGATAACCGTTTGATTAAAAATGATAATAAACAAACAAATGTATTTATATCTTAAATATTTAGTGGATTTACTATTCAAGACTTCGATTACTTGGAACTTAGTAACGTTGTTTTAGATATTTAATGAAATTTGTATACAAATATGACGTATACACCGATTGTGTTGAAAATATCGTTAATAGTCATTACTTGCGGTATGTATTGTTTTGCTGATGAAAGTTCAGGTTTAGGATTAGGTTTCTAGGTCTGTGAATTTAGGACTAGAGGATCTGTAGATTTGTAGGTTTAGGATTAGGTTTGTATGTCTACACAGTAATCATAGAATTGAGTTTATGTATTTGTTTTGTAAATAGATTATATGTAATTGAAGTGTATATGTAAGTAGTGTATGTTTAAGCTTTTAAAAGTATTCAAGGTCTTATGAATTTTTTTTTTAATTTTGATTTTAATATCACTAATGATTTTCACACTTAAAGTAGTACAATTGGTTTATTAATGAACTCTTTGTTAAGGACATCCGATAAGGAGAGAAGAGAATCCTGGATTTCGCATTATCGGAGGCCAGGAAGCACCGGAAGGTTACGCTCAGCACATGGTAGCGCTGGTGTGGGGACAAACAGTCAGGAGCCTAATGTGCGGAGGGTCCATCGTCAGCAGGAACCATATCCTGACCGCCGCTCACTGCATTGATCCTATGGTGATACGTGGAGAATTGATACCGTGAGTACATATAATTTATTCATTCACCATCGGCCGATTAACGCCCACTGCTGGACGTGGGCTGGCTCCAATCCGATCGGTAATAATATGTAATGTTAAATTAAATAAAACAATTTTCTATTCAAGTTCCTTTCGCGCTGTCTTCGGCACCAACCAATGGTCTTCTGAAGATAACATCGCGTCGTTCAGCCACTACATCAATCATCCTGATTGGAATTTTAACACCATAAAAAACGACATCGGCGTGCTGTTCCTGTCCGAGGAGTTGGAGTTCAGCGCGATGGTTGCTGTCATACCGCTCAGCTTCGACTGGATCGGAGGCGGTGTGGACAGTTACGTGACGGGATGGGGAAGGGTTGGGCCCAGCATCGAAGATGATGTCGTGGTTAGTCAGGATTATGTTACATTCAGATTTCTAATGGTTCATGGAGGATTAAACTTTATAGTTGATGGTTCACCAGCACACAATGCTGAGTAAATATTAAAAAAATTGCACAATATCCCTGAAGGTTATTTGTTACATTTCAGAACCTGTTTCCTATTCCTGACAAACTCCAGCTGCTGTACCTGGCGACGCTGTCTCCGGCAGCTTGTGAAGAAGGCTTGAGGGTTGCGTCAGACGATATGTTCAGCATACCGCCGCTGGACTCCTCAATCGAGATATGCACTTTCCATTCCGTCGGGCACGGGATGTGCAATGTAGGTACTAACCCTCTCCTTTATCCCTGTAGTCTCAGGCTATCAAGAATAGGACTAAGTTAAGCCCTGCCTGTAGTAGAAGGAGACTGAAAGAGTTTGAGAGTACCCTTACTGTCTTTTAAGTGAGACCGGAGCGGACGACAAGTACGAAGTGATCTTGTATATGTGCTCAGCAGTGCATGTGGGCGATGAGTTCCGTAGGAGATCCCGGGGCCTTCCGCAATACACTGAGGATGACCACCAAGGAGTTTAGTACTCTTTGATCTGATGCCCACGGCCACATTTCACCATCGCACCGTTCGACATCGGCAGGGAGTTCATACTCTAGAACCGCAATGGTTACGTACGATCCGGTTTCAAAGGAACTTCCTCCCAATAACCATCAAGTAATGGAATGAACTTCCTACTGAGGTTTTCCAAAGAAGCTACAGGATGGAGTCGTTAAAAAAGGGTGTGATAAGGTTCCTTCGGACTCCGGTGCTGCAGGCGTCTATAGGCTACGGTAACTGCTTACCATCAGGCAGGCCGTAAACTTGTATGCCACCTTGGTAGTAAAAAAAATCTCACATAACCCTTACTTCCTCTCAGAAGCAGGATATCTTTTGAAGATTTATCCCGCGACAGAAATGTACTAACCTGTTCATGAAGTGATCATAGACTTCTTCTAACGCTGAAGTTGAATATTATTTAATGGACTGCCTCCTAAGCAGTAAAAATTAACTAAGTTAATACCTGTCTGGTCTAATATCTACTGGTGGTAGGCTGGAGACTGTCTAGGTAGGTACCATCGCACCTCCTATTCCTACCGCCAAACAGTAATGTGCAAATATTACTGAGTACTTAACATCTACTGTCTCAAGGTGATGAGCGAAATGTGGTGCTGTGTACCATTAAACCAGTGGTACGTTATGGACAATCGCATCACTTACCATCAGGTGAATGACTTGCTCATCTAGTCGTCGTGTCGAACTAAAAGAAAACTGTATAGAAATTTCAATTTGCAGGGAGACTCTGGCGGTGCGCTGGTGTCGAAGAGTTCTGGAAACCAGATCGGCGTGGTATCCTGGGGTCTGCCCTGCGCTCTTGGAGCACCAGACGTATTCGTCCGGATCAACGCGTACAAGGACTTTCTGATCAGTACAATATCATCATAGTCAACTTGAGTAGAAGTCGTGATAGTCTAGTGTTTTGAACGCCTGCCTTCCACTCCGAAGGTACCAGGTTTGAATCCTGCACCAATGAATACTTCAATTTGCATGCAGTTAATATAAAACCAACTAATGCTCTGACGGTGAAGGAAAACCTAGTAGAAAGGTTTTTAGAGCAAGTCGTTCACTTGATGGTTAGTGATACGCTTGCCTATAACACGGTACTGGTTAAGATAGTACACAGCACCATTGCGTCACCTGGAGATAGTTGATGTTAAGTCTAGTTACCCCAGTAATTTCACTAGTATACAGCACCTTTTAAACTGTAACACAGTAATGTTTGTAAATTACTATTTGGCAGTAGAAATAGCAGCTGCGGCAGTACCTACCTAGACGGTCTCCATCAACGGAGACTTACTACCAATATTTATATTAAGTATGCAGTTCTCATTTAAAGATTACTGTGTCTCGGTTGTAAGTTTACTATGACAAATACTTGATCTTTGACACACGCCTCTAGTTAGTGTAATTTTATGTAAATATCCTTACTGTACTTTGGTATATATAACATTCAAACCGGAACACAGTAATGTTTGCATTACTATTTGGCAGTAAAAATAGGGGCTGCGATGGTAATTAATTACTTAGACGGTTTCTTGTAACAGATAGTAAATTAAAACTATTGATTTTTATATTTTATAAATTTATATTTATATAATATTTCGCTTGTCCGATATTTATTGATTTATTATCTCTTGTCCTTTTGTATTGCCTGTAAGAGATCGCTTATATCTCTAAAGTCGCCCTTGCCCACACTTAGATTATAAGTTTAGTTAAGTTAAATCACTGTAACAACGTGAGCAGTAAAGAGATTATGTATATATATCTATATTTATTTAAAAGCCCTTAGAAGTTTTACACTATAAACAATGTGCTGATGAATGTAACATTGAAATCAGTTCTGCCGTTTCTAAATATAACAGGTAGAATATATTGTATAAATAGATTTTTGATTTGTTTTATTATTATTAAATTATGCGATAATACTTCCCACTATTACGACGATGTCCAGCTGTGGGCATCTATTGTTTGATGATGGATTAATATTAACAAAGCGATTAACAAAAAGATCTCTTCCTCATTACAATGTAGTGCAAGTTAGATTGTACTACAGTTTTGTGCTGAATGATTAAACAAAAACTTGTAAATCTCCAACAAAAAAGACTAGTATGATCTAGTAAATTTACTAACAAACGATTTATTTTCCCACGGTAATTATATTTGATAACGTTGTTGTTGTTATTACAACAAATAACGAGGCGCGCGTTATCGTGCGTTTGCTCTCAATATTGAAATTTGTACTGTGACTCTTGCGCATGGATTGTTCTGTGTATAATTAATATTTAGACTGTGTATGTATGTGTAAGATATACCTCACATATACAGATTAAATGCCTGTATATATACCAAAAAAGCGACGCACACAAATTAAGTATTCGTACGATAACACTGCGTCGTTATCTCGTCTAGTGTCAGTATTAAATATGACGGTCACGTTCCTTAGTAATTTCATCTACACCTTAATTATATGTTAATGCCCTGATTTTTGTTAGTCATTAATTTTTTGCGACGCTACACTAGTGTTAATGGCCTTATTAAGGTTATAGAGTACAGTCTACGAATCGACGAGTTCGATTTACATGACAGAAGAGCCTTTAAACAATTCCGAGATAACGAGTCTTAACACTGTCTCAAAGCGAGCGCAATGTGATGCTGTGTAGATCATCTTACCCAGCACCATGTTATTGACAAGCGTATCATTTATCATCAGATGAAAGCCTTATTAGACATTTCAAATATAGATGATATATCTTATTGCCCCGGTTTTTGTAACAATGATTCCAAAAGATTACGATGCAGCGATGAAGTATCGCGGAGGTTTCAGTCGGTGCACATTCGTATTATAAATAGACGTATATTATTGAAACCTGGTCTCTAACCCTGGTCTCAGGCCTTTGAGGGTAAAGGTTCTTATCAAAGGAAGCATTTTTTCTGTAGCAAAGCGAGGGTACTGTCAAGAACCATACCCTTCTTTGGGAGTTACCAATCTAAAGTGCAGGGGAGAACCGTAGCTTTTCGTAAATCTTGCAGCTTCTAATTTAATAAAGAAGATTACTTAAAAATGAATGCCTCATTATGTAAGAATCTTAACATTCTTCTGACACAAATAAAAAGGTACCTCAAATTGGTTCACGTATGTAAATAATAGGTATAGCAAAACTTTATTCATTTCCTAGTTACTATCCCACATAGTTATAAGGTCAGGTTTTCTTATATTTTTCCTTCACTTCGCTCTAGCCTCTAGCATCATTAGTCACTTGATATTCTCGCGGATCTATTGACTGCTTTCCACCTCATCTTGTACAGCAAAACTTTACGATTATGAGTCATAAAGATCAATATACTATTCCATTGTTTTGATTTTTCATTCTCGCTTTAGACGGAGGGCGATCTGATTAGGAGTTCATAGACTGATTTGTTTTCGGCGTCGAACTGAACAATTAATGTGTCAATGTCAAGTATTTCGATTTGTATGTAATCAGCTGATACAAAAATATCGATAGTATTAAGTTTAATATAAATAAGGGCTTGATACAAATCAAATCATAACCAAACTTGTGCAGTTGTAACCACAATGTTCACCACACTGGCAGTAGTCGCAGCGCTGGGCAGCCTTGCAACCGGTATGGTTCTGATATCAAATTAAATTATATTGTACTAGTAAGTCGTGATAACCTGATGGTTTAAACGCCTTCTACTCCAAAGGTTAGAATTCGGGATGCACCAATGAATTGTTCAATTTATATGCAGTTAGTATAACACCAACTAATACCACTTGTTGTAACGGTGAAGGAGAAAATCGAGGAAACTCTTTGTGGAATGAAGAAGGCAATGCCAAAACCACTGCATTATAACTGATAAAGATGTCGTGTGGTTCACTACACATGATGACCACGACCCGAAGAAGAAAGAAGAAGAAACCACTTCTTAGGACCTGCTCTGGTATTTATAGTTCATTGTTGATTTTGCAGGAATACCCTTGGAGCATGCAAATGGGAATATAATACCGAATATAGTGGGAGGTGTGAACGCCCCTGAAGGGTACGCTGCGCACATGGCCGCCCTCGTTTGGGGCGAAACATTCAAGAGCCTCATATGCGGGGGATCCATTGTATCCAAACGGCACATACTGACCGCTGCTCACTGCATAGACCCAATGGTTGTGTGGGGCGAGATGATTCCGTAAGTACTCAAAAAAAGCAATGTTTCTAGTTTTTTTTATCCCTTTAGTCTTCTCTTTTTTCACTTTTATTGTCTCTTTTCCCTACTTTATCATCTATCATTCCTTTACAATATGTTATAGACAACAAGGCTTAACGTTTAGATTAGAGTTCCCCAAACTTTTTTGTGACGTAGACCCCTTGCCATGTTTCTCCGTGTTGTGTAGACCCCCTACTTACCTGATATTGATCTCCTGTAAATTTCTAA
>DWLS01002461.1:0-18030 GCA_018246255.1 Pachliopta kotzebuea | reverse complement strand
TTTCATCCATCTCTTTGATTGCCCAACACTCAGAACCATACGTTACGACAGGTCTTATGACGGTTTTGTATATTTTCCCTTTAATTTTAAGGGGCATTCGTGAGTCACAAGTTGTTCCTGTGACCTGTCGCCATTTTATCGATCCTGCATTTATTCTATTTTGCATGTCTCGGTCTATATTACCATCGTTTTGAATCAATGATCCGAGGTACTGGAAATTGGAGCAAACTGGAAGGGGTACACTGTCTAAGGCAATAGGAGAAAAACCAGATGTGCCACCAAAGTCGCAGTACAGATGCTCGGTTTTGGTTCTGCTAATCTTTAGTCCGACACTCTCCAGTCTATCCTGCCATTTTTCCAGCCTACTCTATACCTCAAAAACATCTTCTCCAACAAGAACAATGTCGTCCGCGAAGAGCATGCACCAGGGTGTCTCCCCCTGTATATCTGATGTCAGTGCATCCATCACCAGGAGGAATAGATAAGGTCTTAAGGCCGATCCCTGGTGTAAGCCCACAGAGGCTGATGATGACGATGATGAGACAGTGTGACTGTTCACACTGAACTTGTCAGTTACTCCGGCTACAGACTGGACGTGCATATTCGCTCTTTCATACATAGCACGTACAAGTTGCACGTACTTCCCAGGCACTCCCTTCTCTTCCATAGCCCACCACAGAACATCACGTGCTACCCTATCGTATGCCTTTTCCAGGTCAACGAATACCATATCCAGGTTTCTGTGCGCTTGCACACTTGTCATTCTTTCAGTATAAATATTGATTACTCTTGTTTGACTATTTCATTAATACTAATTTTAAATATTTATGCCTAGGTAAGTCCATTGACTGGAGAGCCAAACACAATTTCTCTTACCTCTATATGTGATGTATGTATTTCACATATTCATAATGCAACAGTATTCAAACAGCAAGTAGTGAATTGTGAACAAGTGCTGTATTTACACTACAACAGTCAGGGTTTTAAAGGTATTGTGATTTGTGTTTATCTTCTAGTTTTATTTCTTCATTTGCAATTTAATAAATATTCAATAATTTTTCCAATTCACAGGCTTATCGTCTTTGAAAAGAGCTGTTAAAGAAGAGGTAACAGATCTACAAAATGGTAATAAGTTTTAAGATTGCTTTTGTTAATTTAAATACACCAGAACAAACAATGTCATTCCAGGATACTTATTGAATCATTTCATGATTTCATTTAAGGGTTTAAGGAGGAATCCTGCAATGAGAATATTGAAGATGTGGATTTAAAATGTGGTAAGGATGTTTGTTGCATACGTTCCATTGGTTGAAATGATGCTGAAGGATGTTTTTTTTTTTAATTTTTCGTTCATTGTTCAAGCTACAATTTTTAACCAATAAATTTTAAATAAACTTTTACTTGTGAAGTAATTAAAAGGCTTTGTTAGAATTTGATGACATTCATTTTACACTTTTATGAAATTATAATTATGATAAGAGATAACTCGATGAAGCTTATTGTATCAATTTCTTTGCAGATGATAAAAATTCAGTGGAAATATTTATGAACTGTGGAGAGGATAATATTGAAGACCAACCTTTGTCAAATCTAAAAAGCAAAGAAGATGTATTAGATAATGACTCAGAACCTAACATAAGTTGGCCTATTGGACCTGACCATAGTGATGGTAACAATTTTTTATTAAATTTTTTAAAACCTGGATTTTGATTATTTTGTGGAGCTACTAAAAATTTATAGCCTGATTGAGTAGCATTGAAATATTCACCAAGGCCACATTTGAGGAATTAATATAGTACATATTTATCTGATATAGTAAACATGTTATCAGCATTGCAGTTTTGAGGCAATGAACATATGACAGTCTGAGTATATTTATCCAGAATGATTTACTATAATCAGCCTATTTGACACAAGTTCATGTGTGAATATAGTCTAGTGTTAGCCTATTACAATGATGGACACACATTTATATCTACTATATGTTAATCCTATTTTTAATTTATTATGGAGACATTTTTGTTACAGATGATATACCAAAAACTAATAGCCATGTGCAGGCAAAAAAATACACATGCAACTTCTGTTGCAAACAATTTACTTATTACGGTTCTTTAGAAGTGCATTTACTCACCCATACAGGAGAGAAAAATTATCAATGTTTTATATGTAATAGCAAATTTACACAGAATAGGGACCTTACAAAACATATAACATTGACTCATTCAGACAACGGAATGTATCCCTGTAATGTGTGTACAAAATCTTTTGACAAAGCTCGTCTGTTGAAGAACCATCTACCAAGTCATTATGATAAAGATAAATTCAAATGTAATCACTGCGATAAACAATTTCAACGCAAAAAGGGATTGAAGGAACATATGAAAACGCATACGAAAGAGAAAAATTTCACTTGCGATATATGCAACAAATCATTTGGACATAATCAAACATTGAAATCTCACATTCTAACTCATACCGGCGAGAAGCCGTATGTATGCGACGTGTGCGGACGACGCTTCGCACAGCGCACACATTTGAAGAGGCATATTTTTATAATTCACACTGGAATCAAACCGTACTCGTGTAAAGATTGTAACAAGCAGTTTTCTAGCAAAAGTTATTTATCGATCCACGCCCGTCAGCACACCGGTGAACGCCCGCACACCTGCGAGGTGTGTAAGAAGGATTTCACGGCGTACACAACGTTGAAAGTCCATATGCGTGTGCACACCGGTCGCAAACCTTATACCTGTAGCTTCTGCGATCGGCAGTTCGCTCAAATGGCAAGTTTCAAGCTGCACGAGCGCACTCACACTGGAGAAAGGCCTTACTCGTGTAAAGTTTGTAAAAAACCATTTTCAGACAACGGCTACCTTAAGATTCATATGCGGGTACACACCGGTGAAAAACCATACACCTGCGAAGTTTGCAAGAGGTCGTTTAGAGAGATGGGGCAACTGAAACGTCATATGAGAGTCCACACAGGCATAAAGCCGTATACTTGTAAGATATGTAACAAACAAATAGGCAATTTGTCGAAACACATGCGAGTACATTCCGAAGATAGACCCTACAGTTGCAGCGTGTGCAATAAACAGTTCTCAATTAACGGAAATTTGAAGCTCCACATGAGGATACACACAGGCGAGAGACCGTTCACATGTGACCTTTGCAACAGTCAATTTACACAAAGCAGCGGTCTTAAAAGGCACCGATGCGCTCATGTAGATAAAGTTAATTCTTAACCTTTGAAACTGGATTAAAATCTGATTTATCATTATTTTAGCCTATCGTTGCCCATAACATAGGCATTCTACTCTTAATGAAGAAAGCAGGAAGAGTAAGATGCATTTTCCAACTGACTGGATCCGTCGTAAATCGATTGCAAAGCCTGTGTAAACTATTTAAAATATTTTCTAAATGTTTGAATATATTAAGTAACTTCACTACTATGTACTTACTAACTTAATAAAAACTCCTACAAGTTGTCAGTTTTATTTATTACTCTATTTTATTCTTTGCCAAGAAACGTTGTCCTAAGTAAAATACCTAGTTAAGACGACACACTGCACCGCGTTGGCTCGTCATCTTGAGACAAGATATTAAGGATCGTTGCCCCAGTAATTTTATTAGCTTACAGCGCCGTTCAAGCCAAATCAGTAATGATTGCATAGTACTGTTTGTCGGCTGTAATACGAGCTGCGGTGGTACCTGCCCAGACAGTCTCCACCAACGGTGACTAGTAAATAATTAATTAGTTTCTAAAAAATATAAACTAATTTATCATTGGAATAACAACAAATTTATATTGTTTAGGAAGTTATTTATTTCAAACAAATTGATTAAAATTATCAACCAGCGTCATCTGTTATCTAAATACAGATAACAATCCAAGGTATCTTAACATTAGGTTACAAAAAACTGCCGTTTCCTGAAAGTATTCCTTTTTAAGACCACGCACTCCGAAAATTGTGACATTGTGTGACTCACCGTTACTTAAAAGTACGATTTAATAATTTTTAAGATTATTTATATTCTATTAGATGTAAAAGGCGTTCACCTGCTGGTAAGTGATATGCATGCCCATAGCAACGCAGCGCTGGTTAAGACGGTTTGCACAGCACCTCATTACGCTCGTCGCCTTTAGACGTTTGGTGAAATTTCTCCTTACTCCAGTAATGCACCTACCTACCCTACCCTACAGTACCCTTCAAATCGGAATGCAGTAATGTATGCAAATTTCCATCTAGCCGCGGATATAGGAGCTGTAGACAAGCAGTTAAAGAATGAGAGATGGTAAACTGGTGGAATGATAAAGGAGAAAAACTTAGGAAAAGGAATAGAGAAATGAATGAGTAAGAACTAAAATAAAACGAACGAAAAAGACCATTACCCACAACACGAAGAGGAAATATTTATAAAACAAATTGGAGCTGCGGTGGTACCTTCCAAGAATATCTCCTTTAACGGAGACTTACCACCACTAAACATAAATATTATGTACACTAAGTGTAATATTGCATACTTTCTATACATTCAAATCTAATCTAACATTGTATTTTTTTCGTAATTGTGTAATTTGTTTCTGAAAAATATCGTGTTTATTTCATTCTATTCACCTTTAACTTTTTTAATAATGTCACCACAGCGCTGATTTATACCGCCAAGCAGTAAATTAAAAAAGAATCATGTAGCTAGTTAAATGACTAGCCTAACGATAGTCTGAATTCGCCTTTTCCAACATCTCATTGTTATAAGCAGTAATATGATTTATGACCACGTGAACTTCTTGAACATGATGTCACTTTATTCACTAAACATTATTTGTAGTATAGTAAAAGAAACTAGATCCTAAGATCACTAAGAGGACACCAATAACCAGCAATGGACATCTATTAGAACGTAATTATAAATATCCAGAGTGATAATAATACGCCATGAAGGACAAAGTGAAACATTTGTGAGAATATATTTATGTGTTCTGAATACGCATGTAACAAGCTTATAAATAGTTTCTATTTATATGTGATTACTTGAAGCTTATTAGGAAGGAATGTTTGAAATAATGTTAATATAGAAGCCCTAACAGCGCAACATATGGAGGCAGACAAACATTTTAAGTATGGCCAGGAATTACATTTGATATAACATCCGAACGTTTTTAATTTACATCAGCAAAACTTACATTTAAAATTAATATACAGAAGAAACTATACAGTCAAAAAATATATTACAACTTTTTAATCATTACATTTAATATTGTAGAAATAAACCGGAATCATCAAATCCTCTTATTATTTGTTTAATTTAGATTATTTTAGTTAAGCTATTAAGTTGATAACCATTAATAATCTCGGCCATTGTCCATTTTATAGACATCCGGAAGATTTTGAAATTATAATTAAGCTTTAAATGTTTTTGGAACCACTTCCTTTAGAATCCAATTTTTTATAATAAATCATAATATAATACTTATAATTGATTCTTAGAACTCAAATATATTCTAATGTTTTGAGGGTATGATATTTTATATTTTAATGACGGCATCATTATTTATGTCAAAAGTACGAATACCCTCCTACCACTTGTTAAGACAACAAATATGAGATAACAAAGATAAACATTACGATACCGGTTCATAACTTCCATTTAAAAACTCTTCATTACTGATTGTGTATATTAGTGTGGATAACATTTTACTTGTTAATCTGAAACTAGTGTGGTATTAAGGAAAGAAAATGTCCGAAATCATTAATGTGCAGGTCGGGCAATGCGGTAACCAAATCGGATCTAAGGTTAGATATTATCTAAATATGTTTTTGAAGTTATAATCTTTTGATGTTAATATCTGAAGACTTCCCCGTCAATTATAATACCATCATGTAACGCCAAGGTCTTTTGTAAAAGCTATTAAATTAATGTTTCGCAACGTATATTACTTAATCAAAATAGACGAAGCTCCTATTAATAATAAGCGCAATGTTGTAAGAAACACTTAATGTTATGAAAAATACCTTTAATATAGTTTAATATTTTGCAATCCTAAAAAATAATAAACTTTCTTATATAACTTAAGCATTACTTATTATATTTAAGGACATTGTTCAACTCGATACGCAATGGCATGATGAAATAAATTAATTTACTTGTAATTTGATCGATTTTGATAGCACCATTCTTATGCGTAATGCATGAACATTAAAAAACTATAAAATTTAGATGGACGTTGTTAAAAAACATTTAAATTGCAGTTTTGGGAGTTGATATCAAATGAGCATGGCGTGGAGCCTACTGGAATTTTTACTGGAGAAAATATCTTGCAACAAGAGCGCATCGGAGTATATTATAATGAAGTATCGAATGGTAATTATTTAAACGTGATTTAAGCGATTTTGTTAGACTTGATGAGACCAGAAGAACAAAAATTGGTGAAAACGAAATAGAATTCACATCCTTAAAAGAAAATATTTCCAAAACATATAATCCTACGGTCGTATGGAAGACGGATCGCAGCCACTACACTATATAGGACGTAAAAGTAGAAAAATCTCCAAAAAAATGACAGAACTTTTGCAATGTACTTGATACAGGACCAAGATTGAATTAAAAATGTATTGAATAAATTCATTATCACTTGCAGAATTAATATTACGAAATAATTCAACAAAATTAGTTCCCCATTCTCTTATGCAATTACATCAGTACGTTACAAATCTATAAAATAACTTTCGACTGTCCCTTGTACTAGGTGGACCGCCGATCCAGTGAACGTCGCGGGAAACCACGACCTTCACTGGATCGTCATGGGAGGCACACGGTATAGGACCGATCGGAGTGGAGAATTTTGGGAGAAGCCTATGTCCAGCAGTGGGCGTTTATTGGCTGATGTTGATTATATCTTTTTTCGTAATTGCTTGTACACTTCTTAAGGAAAGTTATTTTTTATTAATTCCTATTTTCATTTACAGGCAGATACGTACCCCGTACTGTTCTTGTCGATTTGGAACCGGGAACAATGGACGCGGTACGCTCCGGACCTTACGGACAACTCTTTAGACCTGATAACTTTGTGTTCGGACAGAGTGGAGCAGGTGACTTTTATCATGTCATACACTGTTTTTGTTTAATTTCAACTCATCTCGTCCTGCCTAATCAGTAACATTTTCTACTTTCCGTTCCAATACTCATTTTCTTTATACTTTATTTTATATTCTGCAGACAACTAACAACAATATACATGAAGAATAATTATTTAATTATCTGCGATAAAAATAAAGGTGCAGCTATACGATGAAGAGTATTATCAACATACTATTAAATAATAACATCTACTAGAAGTAATATAACATAATCTTTATTTAATCTCATTCAGATATTTTATGTTATATTTCATAGGCAATTTTTTTTATGATACAAATGGTATTTTTGTACACTAATGAGCTAACATTTAATTTCATGTGACGTTATGTGATAACGTGGCCGAAGACGGTAAAGCGTACTCCAGCTCTCGTATGGTCCATGTGTCAGCCCGTATACAAAAATGATGTTATGTTGCCAGATTGACAAATGTTTGAAAAAATTTTACCACAATTCAATCTCATCGTCTACCCTGTGATAAAAGAGTGCCATGGACTTTTGATTAAATAATATTGTTCTTTTAACTCGCAGGCAATAATTGGGCAAAAGGCCATTATACGGAAGGAGCAGAATTGGTTGACTCAGTTTTAGATGTTGTCAGAAAAGAAGCTGAGGGTTGTGATTGTTTGCAAGGTAAAACAAATAAATTTTCTTTTATACTGTTGCTACCTTTTTATTTCCTTACATTAACCCTGTGATGCCGGCAATCGAAATCCAGGAAACTAATGTAGAAAACTTTTTAACATGTTTCTTTTCTACACAAGCCGGTATACTTTTTGCATTCTGTAACTATTTAAAAATGGCTATCGTAAGTTCGTAACGATTTTAACTGGCGTTTAATGTAAATTTTTTGTACTGATTTTACAACATTTAACTAATAGATTACGGAAAAGAACTACTACCAAATAAAATATCAAAACAAGTATTTCGTTATTAAGTAAAAATTTAATAGGGTTCCAGTTGGCACACTCGCTTGGCGGTGGTACTGGCTCTGGACTTGGAACGCTACTAATCAGTAAAATCAGAGAAGAGTTTCCCGACCGGGTGATGAGCACTTTCAGTGTCGTACCTTCACCTAAAGTAAGCTCGAATTATTTATCTGTACACTGTTTTGGCAATAAATAATATCACAAAACAAGTAAAATTATCATAGTCAGCTAACAGATGTTCATTGCTAAATTTGGACCTGTTCTCTCGACGGCGAATTTCTGATTTGAGAAGGTCTTGATTAGTAATATTAGAAACAACTTTATTTTGATTTTATTTAATATGATTGATTTAGGGATATTATTGATGTTGAATAGGTGAGCGAGGTAGTCTTGGAGCCTTACAATGCGACCCTATCAGTTCACCAGCTGGTCGAGAATACGGATATGTCATTTTGCATTGACAACGAAGCTCTATACAACATCTGCTTCCGGACGCTTCGCCTAAGCAGCCCTACTTACGGAGACCTTAACCATTTGATTTCGGTGAGTGTACTAGTAGTGTAACTTATAAAAAGACTTCTGTATCGTAGTTTATTCCTCTTGAATAAAACTCCCGATAAATATTAATAATTAGTTAAAATTTTAACTAATGATAAAATATTTTAACACTACTTGGGATACTTATTTGGTCTTCCCCATAAGATACCTACCTTTAATTGCATGTAGGTTTAATGGCCAACATTTCATTTCGAGCAATGATGAAAAATTTTGCAAAAACTGAACTTGCTACATTTTAAGATTCTCTGAAAACTATTAATAATTAGGATATCATTAGATTCTTGCTAAGCAAAAGTACACGTAAACTTTAGTCCATGTCTTTTAATTTTCATAAGCATTAATTAATACGTATATCTAATAAAATACTTTTTGTATATATTTTTTTTAGTTAACAATGTCCGGGGTGACGACCTCTCTTCGTTTCCCTGGACAACTCAACGCCGGTCTGAGAAAGCTCGCCGTCAACATGGTACCATTCCCACGTTTACATTTCTTTATGCCTGGTTAGTAAATGTGTTGCTAATAAATATGTTATGTAGAACGTATGCTATGTATTTATAAATGAAAAAATCGCCAGACTCTAATATTTTAAGGGGTTAGTTGTTTGAATATGATCCCAGCTGGTGTTAAATGATGTTGTGAAGGGCGATGGTACAAGCAACAGCTTATTCACTCCTCTCTTAAAGACACGTTGCTTTACATTACTTATTTAATTATTTTTTAATGTCATTTGCATAGCTGTTGTTGCACAGACAAAGTTTAAGGATCGGTTGCTCAGACAAGCTTTTATTTTTAAAAATATCAATATTATAAATTTTTATTATCACTGTTTCATCTGATTTCATTTCAGGTTTCGCTCCACTTACTGCTAGAAATGCCGTTAACTATCGCGCGCAAACCGTACCGGAACTGATGAGTCAAGTATTTATGTTTTTTATTATCACTATTTCAACTAACTGTGCTCAGGTCCATCAAGATAGTAATATAAAATCACCTTTGTTAGATGTTCAACCCAACTAATATGATGACGGCCTGCGACCCTCGGCATGGCCGCTACCTCACCGCTGCAACCATGTTCCGTGGCCGCATGTCTGTCCGCGAGGTAGACGAGCAGATTCTAGCCGTACAAAACAAAAATTCCAGGTGAATATCCAACGTCAATATATCCCACCTTTTCAAAGGTCAAGATAAAAGTGGCTGTCCCACATGAATGTTTCGTATACATACCTAAAATTTTGGAAACATCGCTTAACATTGTTCCTGCTATTATTTAAAAATATATAACATGTTTTATTTTTTTTTTTGCTGATAAATATTTCTACGTAATCTTCTTATGTAATCAGAAATTTTATATACTATTAACACAGTTATTGTGTATATTACGATGTTTGAAACTATTTTAAGGATATGTACGTTTTCATTTCAGTTACTTTGTTGAATGGATTCCTCACAACCTTAAAGTTTCCGTGTGCGACGTCCCGCCACTAGGAGTCAAGATGTCGGCAACATTCATAGGCAATACCACAGCAATCCAGGAAGTCTTCAAACGCATATCTGAACAGTTTTCTGCAATGTTTAGAAGAAAGGTGATTCTATTTAGTCCGCTTTTATAAAACGACATAGTTTAATTTATGTATAACCGTTGTATATATCGTTACATAGGATTGATTTTAATTTAAGGGATAAAAGAAAGTTCTAGTAATAAATGAAAATCATTATTTCTATAACAGTATAAAATTGCATCGAATATGCTTTTCTCTACTCATTGCTGTGAACTTTATATCAAAAACGCACCGTAATTTCTTTACTTTTTAATTACTATAGTTTTAAATTCGTTCGTTTAAAATAATATATTCACAGTTCACTCCTGTACTAGTCATAATTATTCAGATTGTTTTCTGTAACTAATACATAAAATGTTAACTCTTATCAAATTCTTTATTCGTTTTTAACGTTTCATAATTTATGACATTCTTATGTCCAACAAAGAATTAATAAATCCGAACTATTAATTTCTTTGAGAAATATGAATATGACAAAATTATATTTTCAGGCTTTCCTTCATTGGTACACAGGCGAAGGTATGGACGAGATGGAATTCACGGAAGCTGATAGCAACATGAGTGATCTTATATCAGAATATCAACAGTACCAGGTTTTACTTTTACTTAAAACTAATTTAGTCTTCTTGTGTAATCCATAAAATAAAATCAAGTATTACTTTAGATAAATAGATATTAAAATTTATTTAAAAAAATGTCATATATATTGTACAAAAGCTGCCTGTAAAGATTTTCTGTTCTTTAATTGTTAATGTACTATTGGCAGAATGCTGATGTTGAAGACGAAGACATTGAATTCGACGAGAGAGAAGAAGAACAAGAGAATCAAGAAACTATTGCAGAAGCATTGTAGAGTGAAACCTGACGGAAGTTCTTTTAGTAGATACTTCTGTTACCAGATATTCAGAGTAATTTTTGCAATAGTGAAGAACACATAAATTGTAGTATATAGAAATAATATTAAGATATACTTTCAATTTCTGGTAGCCGTCGAAACTTTAACCGTCACTAAATTGGATTCAAAAACTAAATTATTATTTAGATAAAAATAGGATTTTTTTATGTACATTTTTATTTAAAAAAATCGCATTTAAAATTTGCTGCTACAATAAAACGTTTAATAGTAATATTATTCTGTAATAATTATAATTGTTTTGTACTTCATGTTAATGTTTCTTCCTATTGACTTTTCAGAGTAATGTAACCAAATACATTACACCCATAAAAATGTTTTCTATTTCAGAATAAAATTTAGTTTACGTTACGTTATTCTAATTTTGATTTATATTGGTTTTTTTGTTATTTAGCAATAAGTATTAAATGAATGTTGAGCTCTCCAAATTTTTTATTAATCTTAAAACACATTTTCACGTAACACCGATTTATTACGGTTGAAAATATGCCTAACAAAACGAATAAAATTTCCTATGTACCTACCTAAATGTATTGTTCTAAACCAGTACAAAAAAGAAGCTTCCGTATTGATAGTTTATCGAATATTTTTCAAATGTTTCCATCATTCAATCCATTTACAGAAAATAAAAAAAAATTGTTTTCAATAATACAATTTATTCGATTTATTGTGGAGATGAAACTTTGCATAAAGCCCAAATAATTTTTAAACTATTGTAGTAATCATTCAAACTAATTTAAATTAATAGTAGTAGTAGATTTTAAAATCATTTACAGATTTAATATATCATTTTAAATTAAATTTCAGTCTTCTTTATTCAATATGGTGTTAGTTATAATTATAGTTTTAATAATATAAAATTTTTTTATAAAATTAAAATGCCTAAATCTTTTAACGAAATTAAATGTATAAATAAAATTCATCAATATTCATTAAATTGGGACATGCTGAACAGTAATGCACTAAAAAAGAAAAGAAACGTTTTTATTAATAAAAATGGAAAGGGTTATAGGCTGCATTAAATATAATTTTTAATTTTGCCGAATATACTAGTGTTTTATCCGAATCAATAATTGCAAATATGTCATCTGTAACACATTGTTGGTATTTCAATAATGTTAAGGGCAACATTTTCGAAGACATCTTTCTTTTCGCTTCTGTCATTTACGTGATCCGTGTGGATATTTAGGTTAGATTTGAAAATATATTTAATTAAAACAATATCAAAAGCGTTGCGAACTAGTATCTTATTTTAATTTTTTTTTCAGATACAAAATGCAAAACGACGCCGGGGAATTCGTCGACTTATACTGCCCGAGGAAATGGTACGTTAACTTCTTTTATCCATGACGCATGTTTCATATCACGTTTTCGCATTGAAATATTTGTTCCTTAACTACCTTAATTCTTTGATTTTTTTAAATTATAGATAATAGAAATATATTTATTAAAAGTTAGTTTCAAAAAACAATCTTTTATTTATTGGTGTTCAGTAACCTAGTTTACTGTTTGAAATTCCTGTTAAAAGGGTTGTTACTCTTTGTGTAAAACATTTCGCTAAATAATAGCTATGAAACTTTGTTTATAAAGTTATTGATTTTATTTTGAAACTATTTTCTTAGGAAGCTTTTATTACTGTATACGTCGTACTTGTAACATGTCTATTTAAAAAGATAATTCGCTATTTTGTGTAGTACTTAAACACGATTACGTTTTTAGACAACTTAATCTGCTTTTTCTTTCATTATTTTTTATGAGACATTGCTAGTGTTTAGAAATGTGTACTTTGTTTTTCAGCTCGGCCAGCAACCGTCTCATTCACGCTAAGGACCATGCCTCCGTTCAGCTTGTAATTGCTGATGTAGACCCGGCCACTGGGCGTGCTGCCGACACCTCCAAAATGTATGTTATCTGTGGAGCCATCAGGCGGATGGGAGAGTCTGATGACTGCATAGTCCGATTAACTAAAAAGGATGGCATTTTAATCAAGTAAGATATTTATATTATGTAAATGATGATAATTAGAACAATTAAACCATATAAGTAGCATGACCAAATCAACCATGTATATAGATTTAAAGGATGGATCATGTAATCCATTGTTATGATGAATTTGCTTATGTATTAAATATATTTTTAAGGAAGAAAAATAAAAGTATGTAAATTAACATTGAGAATAGACATTGCCATCTGTGATATACATCATGTTCTATTCATATATTTAATTAATGTGTTATTGTTTCAGGAACTATTGATGTAAGAAGTGTTATTTTGTAAGGCAAAATAAAAAAAACTAATAAAATTGGTGTTTTTTATTTCATTTTACAGTTTACAGGCAGCTATGTAACTCAAAAAAATACAGGGAAAGTGTACAAAATTTCTTATCAAAATATAAAGGAATGCTTGACTGAAATCCCCAATGAAAGTTAAATAATACAGATTTACATTAAACAAATTATTTGCTCACTGAAACATTTTACTCTCTTCATAGTTTGCCCCACAATTTCTTCTATTAGCTCTAATGAAATTGTACCTAAGTCCTGTAACAAAAATTAAACAATTTATAACAATGTTTCAAGTGAATATTATATACAGTACTTATATTTTACATTACATTACTGTCATTTGTGTAATGTAATGTCCCAAAGTAACAAGAGTGAAAGGGTTGTTTACAATATAATTATATATATAAATTTAATATTGGATCACATTTAATCTTTGTAACTTTTGAACCGAAATATCTGCAATACTCTTTAATGATAAATTAAGTACATGATGATGAGATTAAATCTGATATAAAAAAATCTACTCTTATGGCTAAGTCTTAGCATTGGAAGGAGGAGGAGTAAGTATACCATTTCACTGATAATCGAACTCATGATTGCTCAAAGAATGAAAATTGGCCACTAGGCTATTTAGACACATTCTAGTCTTATAAAGTAATAGAGGCGTGAATAAAAAGATGCATGCGTCATCATTCGACCGTGTTTTGCTTATAGCCCTAAAAATTTAAGAATTTGTTATAGTCAAAACAGCGAAATAAATTCTTAAGTGCTGGCACAACCCACCTGCAACTCCTTTCCGTTGCGATGTTCACTGGCAGCGGTGATCATTTATCATTAAGAGAACAACTTGCTCGCTTGCCTATAAATAAAAAATATATTTAAACGTCACTCCCTTCTTTAATTCAAATAATAGAGAATAATATTTCATAACTTTATCAATACACATGAAAATCAATTAATTTTTTTTTGTTTTTATATGCCTGAATATCCAAGTGTAAAAGATAGTTTATATCTCATTTAGATTTTATCTTCCTAATTTATTTATTTAGTTATTCGTATATCTTTCGAGAATTTCTGCATAGGTTTTAAAATAAAAGGTTGATACGTTTGGTTGTACTGACCAGCCACGCCCGCATCCCGGCCTGCCTCCGGGCGGTGGTCTGCAAATAGTTTTCTTCTTGCAGCCAACTACGGTCGCTATGAGGCATAAAACACACCACCACAGCGACCACACCAGAGCTCTCTGTTTAAATTTAAATTTATCATTTCGTTTTATAGTCTAAAACAGTGATTTCCAAAGTGGTCTATATCGACCCCGAGGGGTCCATGACAACCTGCAAGGGGTCTACGTCAGCGAAAAAAAATTTGGGGGTCCATGAAATGAAAATAGGGGTATTGGTATTCGCTTTGTGGTCGCAATACATTTTGAACTTGTAAAAACCTGAGAGTCTGCGTCTCAGAGCTTCGCTAACTTGCACTAACTTGTTCAATTCCTCACTCTATAAATACGAATGTGGGACAAATACGTTTCCTGAGTTTTAATTTAAATTCAATTAATAAATGTATAAATTAACATGTGTTTTAAGTTTTTAACACTAAACTTTACTACAGTAAGAAATTTACAGGAAATCAGGTAAGTAGGGGGTCTACCCAACACGGAAAAACATGGCAAGGGGTGTACGACACAAAAAAGTTTGGGAAACTCTGGTCTAAAACATAAATATTGGAATTACGTGACGCAATCCTTCCATTCCCTTTTCACCGCCTAACAACAAAGCACAGGGTGAGTTACCATCGTTATGTTGTAAACATCTCCAATTTACGAACAAAGAGGTTTAGCTTAAAAACAGCAGCTGGGAATAGACAACTTGACGACTTCAATGTTCCCGTGTAATTACAACGTGGACCTTTTTTTAAAAAAATGGTGACCACAGCACAGCACGTGAGTACAGAACCCTTCAAACCGGAACACAGTAAGGTTTGCAAAATATTATTTGGCGGCAGAAACAAAAACGTAGTGGTACCTACCAAGACAGTTTACTAGGTTCAAGCAGTGGAGCAATTTCTAAGAAATGCGCCCGCGTCACTGCTAGATTACTATTAGATTTACTAGATTGATGCTCTTTACCACCACAGAACCCATTGCTACTTAACACTAGGTGTACTCGTGGTCATGTATTAATCTTTACGGTTTAATAAAATCGTAAGATTCTTTATAAAAAAAAAAATAATATTGTAGAGATAGGATTTAAGGAGGTAAAACGTTAGATAATTTTACCAGCTATGGTGGTACCCAAAATTATATTTATTCTTAGAGCATTCCTTAGATTTTATAGGATTGCACCTCGATTGAAAATAATATAACTTATGATGTATGTTGAATTACATTTTTTTATAGAGAAAGTAGACAACTCCCGCAGGATTGTGTCTGTGTTGCCGACCTTGAAGGAGGAATTAATACGCTCTTTTCTTGAAGGCCCCCATGTTCTAATGGTTCGGAAATACCGCTGACGACTACTGGATTCCACAATGACAGTTACCAAGATATGTCCCAAGCACCATACATCATATTATATAAGTAGATATTATACTCACCATATTATTTACACCTAAGACGAAGCAGATTAGCGTCATAAGTTTTGTGCTGGTGGAACACTGCAGATAAAGATTTAAGTTCGTTTGTAGTTCACCAGTATTTCGGTTTGCAGCCACCTGGGCAGCGGGGTGGGCGGCAAGATTTCTTCTTGCAGGCGAGGGTGCCTACCACCTGAATAAATTTATAGAATTTTTTTTAAACCCCCAGAAAAAGATAATGTAATTAGTCATTATTTTCGCTAATTTAAAAAAATTTAAGTTTTAGGCTTATATGGAAAAATGTATCCACGGAGAACGTGTAACTCAAGTACATAGAGCAATGGGGAAAAACAGCATGGTACAGAAAATATAGGTGTTAATCAACTAACTCTTAACGTAAAGAAAACGCCGGAAAGTTTAAAGTCGCTTCGAACTTCATCATGTATGTACAGTTTGTGGTGAATTTATTTTACATTCTTTGAACATTCAACTTTTGTATAGATTTTCAGGAATGTATGATGTATGAAAGTCGGAAACCCATTTTATATATATTGTATTTTCTAAATAGTACGTTAAAAAGCATTCCTTCTTAGTGTTTCCACTATAAGGCTGCTAGGATTTCATGCTATTAGAAAAAGGTTGTTAGGAAGTCTTTAGAGTTTGGTTCGTGATTTTGGAAGTATGTTAAATTGTTACAATGAATTTTGAACTTTAAATTGATAACACCTGTGATTGCTGCTATGCAGCGATTTTATTGAGGAGCTGAGATATATTTAGCGCCTTTTATTTTTGTGTAATAAGTAGAATATTTAACTTTTTTACTACTACTGATTATTTGAATCGTTTGTACACGCATCGACACAACTATGTAAATGGTTTTAATTTCAATTTAGTATTTCGTAAGTCTTTTTGTTTTGGTATTAACCATTTGATTTTCATTATTGGACATTTGCAATAAATAAGGCATATCGGATTAATTAATTTTTATAATAAAGAATACATTAATCGACATAAATGAAATTTTCCAAATTAATTTAGGTGCAGCCACCGGGACAGTAAGTAGATGAAACCTTTCTCTTCTTGCAGGCCAATGTGCCTACTACCTGTTTAAAACGAAACAGGAGATATTAGCACTTGTGCAAGTAAGGAACGGATTTCTAAATTATTCACCTAATTTTTATCATGTTATTTCATCTCTAGATTGCTGTATTAAGAAATCGATACATGCCTTAAAATGTTTACCTAGTGCAGGATATGTTTACATTTATTTCCAAGAGATAATGTTGCAGTCTTTTGCACATGAAAAACTTAAACTATGTAGTATTTTATATAATAATAAATGGTTCAAACATTGAACAAATTTTAGGGTTTTGATTTTGTTATATATTGGCAAAATATCCATTTATGTTTTTAAAATACAACTATGGGATTCTTAGAAATTTTCGCCGATTATTGTTATGATGCGCGTACAAACTTTCCCGGTAGAATAAAGTGCGTAGCTAATCTTTGTAATACTAGTAAATAAAAAAATTATAGTCAAAATTACTCTATTATCAAATTAAAGTCCAGAAATATTTAAGAAATTTTCTGTTCTGGTAATCATTATTATGATTTGTTTTTTAAAACATATTAAAAGGTTTTTCATATAAGACCATTGAGGTGCTTATTAACATGTGTTCAAGGAAAGTATTACATGTGAAGATTTACCTGTAATAAGAGACACACTAGCCACCAGAGAGCATCACCTGAATACTTCATATTTGCAATTCCTCAATGGCTAAATTCTGTTGGGGTTACTACATTGTGCATATTGTTTATATAATTGATTAATTTTTCACTGTTAATTTTGCAAGTGACATTTTCAAAAATGTTCTTTTGTTCTGATTGTGTCAAGAAGAATCTATTCACTATCAGCAGTTATTGATTTATGGCCAGCGTCACAATCTATATGATATGTATTTTAAAAGAGTTTTTATTTGTTACTTTTCTTTGAAATGGCGGATAATGCTTATGTACGAGCTGAACGTCATTTAATGGTTATAGATGGAGCATGCCTGCCGCCTTAGCTT
>DWLS01002460.1:0-18031 GCA_018246255.1 Pachliopta kotzebuea | reverse complement strand
ACGGCTAAAATATAAACATTGAAAATACTATGAAAGTAAACCATTTATTGACCTGGTCACGTAAAGTATGATTATAAATATTCTATAAGAATAATTATCATTATGGAAGAGATAGTCACAATATCAAGACATGAGGCGTTAAATATCTTTACCTCAGTAATTTCACTAACTTATAACAGCCTTCAAACCGGATCATATTAATATTTGCACATTACTATTTGGCTATAGAAATAGGAGGTGCCATACCTACTTAGTCTCCGATAAAGAGGAACTAACACCAGTTATAACCTAGTAAAACCTTACTATACATTGAGCTAGCGATGAAACTAGATCTTAAGTCTTATAACATCAATAATTTCACTACAATGCCATTTAAACCGGAAGACAGTAATGTTTATACACTACAATTTGACGACAGAAATAAGCGATAATACCAGTAAATCGCATATGAAACATTTTGTTAATTCACAAATAATACTATTCTTTGTAATTATTCATGAAATTTCAATCAATTAACAGCCAGGCAGCTTTAACAGGCTACATTCAGTGATGGTAGTGAAAAGGATGGTTCTGCGTTATCTCGTTATAACCAGAAAGTTTTAATCTATGTTGCCTTTGTAGTACACAATAAGGGGATCCCTTGGTGAAGATATTGCGTTAGCAACTGTAGCTTAGAAGAGATTTGTGTAACAAGAAAAGTTCCCTTTGTTAGTTATCTGCGGTGACTTAAGGTCTCGCCGTTGTGAATGCGAATAAGTTTGATAAAATTTTATTACCACACACATAAGACACAAATCAGACATAAAAATAAACAAACATCGTATATTTGTTGTTTATTTAAGCTCTCCGTATTGTAGATGAACAGTGTGTGGTTTGGAGAGCTCCAACGTACATCTAATTTCCGTCTATGGAATGAATGGCAATAACGACTCAGTATTTTCTTTTCTACATTACGTCCATGTATATTTTTTTGTACATGTGTGTAAGAACGATTTTTTTTATTAAACTTAAGTCTCTATATTTTGAAATAATCAAAAAAATCAGTGCTTGTGTATAAAATATTGTTTCTGTTTAAAAAAAGCTAGGAACGTATGAACTTTCGACGCTTAATTTAGTAGATATCTTTTAGATCACCGAATCATTATTAATTTAGATGGGGCAAGAAATGTAAAATTTCAGTCTTTCAAATCTAAAAATACAAAGGGTCGCCGTAGGGAAAACTTTATTGTCTAAATATCTCTATTCTTTGTTACTTGTAGATAACAAAGTAGTTGTTATTCAGGTTCTGATCTTCTGTTCTTCGAAAATCAATATGTTTTTTTCTTTACCACTTATAGAAACATTCTCAGATATTTATTACAAAACGTATTCATCATATGCCGTACATTTTTAATTTTACAAAGACTAAATAATTATGTTCATTTTCTCTTTTTAGAATTTACATATATTTACGTATATCATCATCAACCGTTAGACATCCACTGCTGGACATAGACCTTCGCTTAATAATGAGGGGATTTGGGCCGTCACCAACCACGCTGTCCGCATGCTGGTTGGTGGGGAGCCAAAGCCTCGTTGATTAGCAAGGTGCACCACAAGCAGGTGAGGATTATATGGGTCCCGTGAGTTATTGTGTGGGACGTATTACACGCCGTGAATGCTGTTATGTATGCATACATAAATATGCACCTATTAATATATATAAATATAACAACTTACATACATAAAATAAATATTTATGTTTTTATTTGTGTATAGAGACATATTCAGTACAGACTCGTAAGTTCCATTGAATGATATTCATTTATTAGTTGTCTGGAAGAAATCGCTTTGAGCGAACACCGCCTTTTGCTGTCTTAGTAATATTTATTTCCTTTTTTATTCTTTGCGTGGTGTACTAGACTATAAATAAATAAATCTATTTATCTAAGTAAAGAAAGAATACTGATGGTGAACTGCCTTATATGGTGGAAGACACATTTTAAGCTTAAAAGTCGACAAAATTTAAATAAGAACCATCGAAATACAATGAATTTTCACAAACACAGCATTTTCGATTTAGTAATACTTTAAACAGGTCGCATGTGAAGTGTTAAAGAAGTTTCATGCAAAATTCAAAGATAAGTCGCCTCTGCGACGGAATAGTAAACCGTCTAGAGCAAGTTAAAGTGCTGAATAGTATCTCTGGGGAATTTGAATACACTTTGATACAAATTCTCGCACTAAGCAACTAGAAATAATATTAAAGGTCTTCATATTATAAATATACACATTACATATAAAAATCGTTAGTTAATTTGGTAATATCTCAAAATCTACCAACCAAGACTTCTTTGCTTTTATCCTTCTCTTTGCAATTGAGAGTCAAAGTATTATGAACGTAAACGACAGCACCTTCATCGTCACTTAAAGTTATATAAAATCAAGTTCAAGTATTAGTCATTACATGAAAAGAAATGTTCCCGATTTTTTGTACTAAAATCTGTCGTGATTAGTCCTAAACCGCACTCTAATCACTAATCAGAGAACAGTGCCCCAAAAAGGTAATTACATGAGAGAGGACGCAGGTAATTCGCTTTGAGACTAATTGAGGGAAACGTATTCATGTTGTACGGGTTCGGATTTTACGTGGTGATGTTTATCTTTTACCTTTCGATGTTAATAATTAGGTACCTTCCTATACAGTAATCATACATTTTAAAATTATAAAGTTTAAACAGAACATGTACGCTTCAAATTTGTCTATGAACCATTTATTTTATCATACATATTGATGGTAGGTATCATTTGGCGGAGACCGTCTATGTAAGTACCACCGCAGCTCCTATTCCCATTTCATCACCACGGGAGCTATCATCTGAAATTGAAATCAAGTTTTATCAATATTGTTCAGTTAGGTTGTTAAAAAATATCCATAGTCATTTGGTTTTTATTCCCTTTTACAATTATGGACCTTAACATGCCTTCCTTTTCAACTCATCCGTCCCTTTCTCACAACTATCTCTTTCTAACATAAATATCTTTCAGAAACACGAATTGGTATTTTTGTTTTTTATTCATTTACATCCCGTATTTATTATAATAATCATAATGAAAACCGTATTCTTCTTTATATAATCATAGTCAATATCAATGAAAGATTAATAAGCAAGTAATAAATATCATTAATGTTAATTATACGAATTTTGTATTCATGAGCAGAGATTTCGTTTCCATGTTTTGAATTTTTCGGTTGCCCGTAAAGAAGTTTTAGCATAATGTGGACGGAGGAACATCAACACTGAATAATGTAGCCAAACAGGAAACTTTTATGACTTGATTACGCGAAAAACTGGGCCCTCTTCCGCTAATCACGGTATCAAAAGTGTCAACAAAGGTAATAGTTAATCAAATAAAGATATTTTTAAGGCGGCCTATGATTTTTTTGTTTATTAGAAAAAATCTAAAATTTTAATCATGTTCTCAACAATTTTACTATGATTCTATTACAATTTCGGCGTTTGTTAATCCGCTGTAAACTCCGCAATTCTCAATACTTTTATACACAAGAATTTAAATCTGGCCATAAATTACCCTAGCAAGAACGCTTTTAATTATTAGTAAAAACTTATCTAGATTTTATTGACAACAGATAAAGGAAGCAGTAACAACCTTCTAGTGGTGGTTATTAAAACATACATATGTTCATTTCAAGTGTTCCTTTGTATCCTAAGTAAATATACTAACACCTTTATTGTCTATCGATATAAGTCAGTCTAAACTAATATACATATAGATTATTTTTTATTCTTTATTGTAAAACTTTGTAATGCATTCTCTTCCAGCCGACCTTTGGTAAGGTAAAAATTAAGGTAATTTGGAATAACCATTATAAATAATGATAACAACTTATATATGCTCATATATATAAAACATACATAGTTATTACTGTTTTGTCTATAATCTATAATTTGTTAATTTCTGATGCAGATACTAAACGCTATAGTATGTATGTAAGTAAATAATACACATATATATATGTAAGTACTACGCGTATATCAAAGTATATTTTAAACTTAACAATATAACCTATTTTGTTTAAAATAGTATTGAAAGATCTTGACAGTTACGTGTACGCGATATAATAATTAAGTCAAACTTAGTGTAATTAAATGTGTAAAGTTTCTCTGAAAACTTGTGTTGTATAAAAATATGTTCTAGATTCTTCTTTTGAATAAACCGACCAAATCTATCCGTTTGCTTTTATTAACATAGCTAATAACATAAAGTTTACTACCACACACTATTCTCTTCAACAGCTTATTCGGTGCAGCAGAACTCTGCAATATTGTTGCGGCGAAAGTTTTATGATCCTCCTTCAAATGCATTGGATGGTAAAGCTGTAAGGTTTGAGCTTCTGTTAAAGTCGATTTTGTTGTACTTATTCGCAATATACATTCTTCATCTAGCAGTACTTGTGATCTCTGTTGCCGGAGACCGTCTAAGTACCACCGCAGTTCCTATTTCAGGCGGTCGTACAGTATTTTGTTAATATTTCTGAGTTCCGGTTTAAAGGGCGTTGTAATCTGATGAAATTACTGCGGTAATGAGACTTACTACCTTATGTCACAAGGCGACGAGCGTAATGGTCAAGTGTATATAGTCTTAAGTAGCGTTTCGTTGTTATGGACAAACGTATGACTTAACATCAGATGAACGCCTTAGAAGTAGTTATAGTCTAAGAAGTTAGAAGTAGTAATAAGTAATCTCCTTGCCATTTATGAACGAAAATGGTGACCAAGTATGGTGATAGTTTACTATACCATCGCTTTATTTTCTATAATGAAATCATATAAAATCGCAATGTACAGCGATTGAAAAGTCCGTAGAGTAATGAATATATATGTAGCAAATAAACAGACTATTCAGCGATATAGCTTTAATTACTTTAATGGAAGCAGACGACGATCTTAACCGAATTACTCGTGGGTAGTTAGTGACAACGAGAACGCGGGGACTATTGAGTATACAGTATGTCGGAACTCGTTAACTATATTATTACTCACATCTGATACATTCAGGACATTGTTAGTGATAAAACCTTATTATACTTTCAAACTTTATTAATTTTGATCGCCATTTCGAGTGTTGTAGCTTACTATGCCCGGTACGCTCTACATGTTCATCTCGGGTTAGTTATAAGTCTTGAGCCTAGACTGGACCTTTAAGCTTTCAGCTAAAATAAGTCCAAAAGCAGACCATGGGAATTATCAATATCGTCTGTGTTTGGCAACAGCATTAGATCCCACGGTACTGTAATACTATCTAATTATAACGAGAAGTTTTTTCTGTTTAAAATATACTGAACGGTTATTCTTTAGACATATAAATAGATTGACTGCGAGGAACACACTTTAAGTTAGAACGGTTAAATAAACAGCTTGAGAAGAAACACACTTGAAGAGACTTAAAACTTTCACTTATTCATTCGTCGGATGAGTTTCTTACATACTCTTACTGTTTACATTAGCGGGCTTTGAGGCTACGTTAGCGCATGTTAAAGGCTGTAAGTAAATCATAAGTTCTGCGAAGATCTTGACAAAACTTCACATCAATATTTTATGCAATTTCATATATTTTCATTAAAGTAACATTCGCTGTGCTGTTTACGAAGGAAGTGATTTAATTTTATATGGCACCAAACGCAACGTTTGAATGTTGTCTATATTATATATTATTAAAACGGTAGCAAGTCTTTCTCTTTTAAGTCTTTTGTAAGTCAAGGATTATAATTGATAAAACTAATAATCATATGTCTGTTTATGAAGAGTGTCTAGACATTAAATCAGTATCTATTTCACGCACTTACCTGTTATGTACAATCAGTAAGGTATTTCGGTTTTAAAGAAGCAGTAGCTAGTGAAATTTAAAAAGTCATGAGACTTATTATTTACATTTTAAAGCAATTTACTCATAGCGGTATTGTTTTTAACATCTTACCATGCACTTTGCTTTTAATCGCAAGAATTTTACTTACATTCAAAAGATCCTCCACTTGATTTCTTCGATTTGTAACCTAATGCAATCTTGCTTATGTGCTTATATAATTAAGAGAATATTTTATGATTATATGAAATTGTAACATTAACTACATATTTCTCTGCATTTTTATGATAAATAACATACAACAACATACGTTCTCTAATTTACGTTTTTGTATAATAACAGGTAACATTTTACATTATTTTCATTGTTGATGAAATATACGTTAAAAAGGGTGAGATCGTAACTTCACATTTCCCCCAAATAGAGGTAAGTATTCATTTCTCACATTCCCCTCGTAATGGAATGATATGAAACAGTAAACAAAATATACGTAAAGTAAGCTCTTATCGAATAAAAATGCCTTTTGCTGTGTATTTCGCACAATGTTTTTTTTGTTGCGCACGTTGTGTTCTCCTTAATAAATATACGCGTTTATTCCATTAATTTTGTTAGTACTAACCCCATATTTCTGTATTACGTTGTGATTTTCCATGTTGCAACTTGTGCCGCATGCTCGTTGCCTTTTTTATGTTGTAGAAATATCATCGTTAATCAGCCCCCTTGGGGACAGAGATTGCTTCTGTTTGAGATAGAAATATCTACAATGTTCCTTTCTTTTCAAAACGGCGCTGGTAACATGGATCTCTTTCTCATAGAACGTTCTTCCTCTTTCTCTTACGGTAATATCAGTATGAGTAACAGATAACTCGATTTCATCTGTCAGTGGAAATATTTTTTAATCTTTTTCATCTACGGAGGATACGAAAACGAGAAGAATTCTGTTATCCTACAAGTAAAAGAAACTTCTTGTTTTTTTCTGTCATTAAAAATAGAAGTCTTCTGCCACTAATGGTATTAATATCAGCGTGAGGCTGCGTGAAAACATAACTGCGATGGGTAAGGGCAAATACTGCTCTGAGTTTAATTTAACAATTTTTCTTTTTAATTAGTACATAAACATAAGGAGACAAAACAGGTCCAGATTCAGATTTCTGAATTTTGATGAATAAAACTTATGAATTACACGAAGCTCTTTTCAAATTGGATGCCAATTTTCGTTTCAATGATCATCTATTCTTGGTACGTATCGTATACAGTCTGGAATAAGGAATGTGGTTATTGAGAGGCACATATTGATTACGAAGACGTTCATCTAACAGGCATGTAGGTAGAGTGCTATAGAGGTCTATAGCACAGGTAATCAGAGAACATCCTCATTCTAACCTACATAGGTAGTATTATAAAAAGTCATGCTAACTTTAACTATATTTTTTAAACACGTAGGTTATTCTTGCATAGGTGTGTTTTACGGAGTTTAAAGACATTTATATAGATACTACTATATAAATGGTGAAGATTGGAAAGAGGTTGATTTTTACCAATCTGCGTGGTTGTTATCAGTTTTTTGTATTCTTCTTTTACTCATTCTTTCGTTCGGCCATTTTTTCGTTCATTTCATATTATTTATTTATTTCAGCATCTTTTTTCAGCTTGTTCATTTCGGATCATTCATTTCAGCTTTTTCATTTCAACTAATTTAAAATTCATTAATTAATTTAATCATCCACTCATTCGTGCCTTCGTTCAATTTATCGTTCACTCACTCATTATTCATTTATTTAATCATTCCTTATTCAATTATTTATTTATTTTCATGAAGAGTAATAAGTACCTTATACCATTAAAACTATAGTATTCAGTCTGTTGCTGTAATAGCAAGGTTATTGAAGTTAGTCGCGTGAGCTGGAATACTTCTAGATAGGCAAGCCTAAAGCTTAACTAATCGCTTAACATCAGTTAAGACACAAATGAAAGAAAGCCATAACTGATCTGTTGCAATTCAAATATTCAAGCTTAACTTTGTATACAAGCCGCAGCCACCACAAATACTCAACCGTACATTTTAAGCAGGAACGTGAAGCTCTTACTCCGACAATACCGCAATGTGCGCTAACAGGATGTTATTCCATATACAAAACATGTCTATCCGTCCATCGTATTCGCATTGAATACTAATTCCAGAAGTAATGCGAGAAAGTTTTCTTTTTCACTCAAAATGGTGCAAACTAACAAGACCTTTAAAGCAGAACTATATGTATAATTGGAGTTAAGTAAGTTTATTTTAACAGAAAACTTGATAGTTCGATTCCAAAGCACGAGCCTCGTGCCCATTACGGAAAATTCCTTAAGAAACCGACATTTTCCGACAACCACTTTCACACACACGTGACGATTTGGCCAGCGTAGTGGATAATTGACCTTGACAGCAGTGAAAACATTAAGAGGCTTTTCATCGTTATTTCTGTATCAAACGAAAAATCATTATACGAAGTCAATTTTAGACATAAGTCCGACATGATTCCAGATATTTATAGTACAAATTTTAGTAATGTAATAATTTGTACTACATAAACAAATTTTTACATTACTCATAACAACTATTAAGTTTACTGATAGCAAGTCTCTCGTGTCCGTAACCGTCTAGTTAGATACCACCGCAGCTCCTATTGCCGCCGACAAATAGTACTGTGTAAATATTACTATGTTCCGATTTGAAAGGGATTTTAAAATAGTAAAACTTAACATCTCATGTCTCAAGGCTATGAACGCAATGTGTTGTTGTCTATACCATCGTAAGCAGCGCCCAAAAAACTTGTCACTTACATTAGGTGAACGCCATAATCATCCTGTCGCCTCATCAAAAAAAACATTAGACCTAAAACATTTTGGAGGTCTAGAAATATATTATGAACCCTGTGGTCCCGGGCTGTCAAGAATAGGACTAAGGTAAGCCCTGCCTGTCGTAGAAAGCGAATTAAAAGGTTTTCGGGTCCGCGGGCTTTGAGGGGGGGGCCCTCACTGTCCATTGTATGAGCCCGGGGCAGACGACAAGTACAAAGTAATCCTAATTTGTTGTAGCATACTGTTTATGCTGGGTAGGGCAACAACTCTCCCTGGGATGTGCTTAGCAGCAATTCAGGGAGGCATCGGTGAGTTCCGTAGTAGACCCGGGGCCTTCCGCAGTGCACTGAGGATGACCACCGAGGGGGTTTTAGTGGAAATAAATCCCACATAACCGCGACGTCCCCCAGAAGCAGGGTATCTTTTAAATATCTAACTCTCAAAAAAAGAAGGTCTAGAAATATATAATAACAATTCAATAATTACCCTCCTTTGTTTCTTTCATATTGATACAAAAGATATAACACTAGTAAACAGAGCAGACCTGTCGTAAAGTACCAGTACATCTGTGAATATGAGCGATATAAAAACTTTACTAGTCAAATCAAATTGCATTTTTATCGTGCCAAATAATGTGTAAACACTGGGTTTTATTCCCAAACAGTCCTTGGCCAACATACTGTTTTACAGTAGGGATGAACAGTCGTAAACTTAACTCAATTTCACATAATGTTGTTTTGATAACGACGTTCTTTATTTTTCTTTAATACGATTGTACTATTGTCAATTTTAAGCGGCTGTCCCCCGAATATATTATACTTAATAAGTGATCAATGCTATAGTTTATAATACACATTTAATGTTCTTCTCTCATAAAGAGTGAGTGATAGGTATTTATTATTGTTAGTAGTTCTTTTTCGTTAGTCCTCTAAAAAAATCTCTGATTTGATAAGATAAAGAGCTAAAGAGTTAGAACTATTTTCTTACCATTGAATATTATTCCTTACGTTTTACAAACATTAGAACATTGATAGGAACACTTCCGGAAAGCTTTGCACTTGCGTGTAATGGATTCTATTATGTTAAATACACTTTGACATATCTAATGGGGGTGTTTAATAAAAGATTGGTTAATTGTGAAAAGGGGCTGAAGATTCCTCATTATGAGACAACCAAATTCTCGAAGCATTACAGTTCTGTCTGCTAAATATATCCCGGGCGTTGTAGCTAAGAAATTTTATTTATTTCTGTCATAAACTAAAAAAATTAGTCAGTCTTTAAAACGTCTCATATCTCTCTCCAAAAAAAGAGCAAAACGGATAGAATTGAAAAGAATAGCAGACAACCGTGCAATGCAAGCGACATTATAATAAAGTCCACACAATGCGTGTGCGATGCGTTCTCTCCTTCTCTACCCGTCGTGACACGTGTGAAAGAGAGAGAAATATGAGAAACAGTGAGAAGAATACGAACGACGTCATCATTATATCTAAGCTTAGAATCTAGGAATATGAATTTAATAAGATCATTCAGGAGTTAATAATATTTTTTTCAAACGACACATCGGGAGGCTTTTATAATTTTTTTCAATTGTGTTACCATATTTACATACGTATGGCCCATAAAACAGCTGACATCAAAAAGGAGGACCTTACGGCGAGCGTTATAGCTTCAAAGACACACATTCGGCATCATAACTTTGTACCCGTTTAAGTTATTCATCGCGCCGGCCCGTCAGGTGTGTGGGTGGGAAATAAATTTCCCATTTGGGTAATCTGTATCAACGTCGGCTGAGATTACACATCATGTTTGTTTATGTATAGGAATTAATAGGAAATATTATCATTTAAGTTAATCGAGAAACATTTAATATGCTTTTACATAAACCCTTTGTTTCTGTTTCCCAAAGTAACAAAGTTTCTTTTATATGATTTATTTACAAACGTTGACGTATGTGCTAAATTTTCTACTTCATATGATAATATAAAATATGCCCCGAAAGTCAAAAGTAATTTCTAATAACCTCATAATTATAAAAATTTTATGATTTGCACGAATACTATTTTTGATTTGCGACAGTGTGTGTGATTGTTTGTTTGTTGAAACATACAGACAAGTGGATCAACCGCTGCGAATAACAATGTTAAAACTTTGAATACTAACTCAGCATTTGCATTTTATTATTCCAGTTATACGCGCCATTTTTTCTAGAATATCACAAGAGTAGACGCTTTATTTCTACACTCGAGGGCCGTAAAGTAAATTGTCTCCTCGTTCCCCCGGAACCTGACCTATATAAATGATAACAGCTTTTTTCTTTTCCCGTTAGAAAATTTTGTTTACATTTCTTTTACACTACAAATGCCTGAAATTTTTTAATTTTCAGCTATTTCTAAATGAAAACAAAAAAGCTTTGTCGATTTCCTGATTAATATATGAACTTATATAAAAAATATTATAATCGTTGACAAAAAGGAAGATTTCAATATATTTCATTATTTGTATAGTTCCTTAATTTAGCTTTTATTAGACCACTGCATACTTAAAGATCTAATTAAAAGTAAACTTTCTTTTCAGAAAAATATGAAAATTTGATCTATTAACCATAATAATTAACATAAGTAAGTACTTTTTAAAAAGTCAATTTTTTTATGTACTATATTATAATATACCGCAAGATATCGTAGCATTTCAATCGGTTTACCGTACGACTCATCTTTATATACTTAATAATATTATCAGACATAAGATGAACATATCTATGTATTTATTTTTCCGTATATTATTAGTCAAACAAAATCTTTCAATAAAGCCATGCCAATATATCTAGCAGAGAACTGCCGCGGGCTAATGATGATGATGTGTGAAGAAAACTTAAAATTTCAGTAAAAAATGTCTGCTTTATAAGTGCGGTGGAACAATTTGTTGAGCAGTAAACTCAAGTTCAAAATGATTAGGACCCGGCACACGTTCTGTAAGCACTCACAGTAATGGCAGATCAAGTGGCTCATGTCGACACCAGATGTTTTGGGGCAGGCGGCGCTGTGTTCAGTCATATAATAAATGCCTTCACTTGTTGACGTTATTTTTTTAAAAAATCACCTCAATTTGTAATGAGAAATGTATCTGGTGTCCGGGGAGGGAATGTTGGAGAAGATACTCTGTCTTCTGAGCGATAGTAATCCCTCGGTTGTTGTTCTCAGGATTAAGGCGAGGTCGCTGGATTTCGGTTTCCTCCCCCGAGTTCGAAACACGACTGTTGTACTTTACATGGAATGTATATTTACTAGATTTATATTATCATCATTGGTACTAAAAGAACCATGAATTGTTTCTTACAAATTTATAAACAGTCCAATCTCTATCAGATCTAGATCAAAATAAAATTTGGATGATTTTGTTCATAATTTTGCAGTACCCACAGCTTTTTAACTAATGTTTATAATCCGATATACGCAGAATAAGCTACTTCTTGATGCCTTCTAGTGGTATGCCTAGTGATTGATTTCATTTTATTTGTCATAATATCTCAATCCGATGGTATTGCCTAACCATCTCTAATAAAATTAGACATTTTTTAATTTCAAAAGCAAATTAGTAAAGCTATATATCCTATGAAATCCGTTAAGTGTTTTCTCCAAGACTACAAATTTACTGAATGTTATATTTTCTTCTCAAAACGTTTCAAATGTTTATAATATTCGTCAGTAGTTCTGTATCACTGAATATTACGTAATAAACTTTTTTTTCTGTTAAAAAAAACACGACAGGGTTCAAATTTTAAATTATTTTCACATAAAAGTTTTCTTATAAAAATCAAAATAAATATTATACAACAAAGTGTAACCTATAATAAGTTTTCTGTTGATCCAAGTTTTTATAATTCTTACTAGCCTTTATATAATTTAAACCAAAAATTTCAACTTTGAAAAGATAAGTTTTTATTGAAATTGTTAAAGTTTTTGTCGTTTACAACACAAAGCAGAGAAAATAATTATAGTTATGTTATAGATATAAAATTCTCGCCTATGAATATTATGTGTTTATTTATTTCCTTGTATATATAATACATATAGAAAACCAATCGTGTAATGTAGCAGTAAGACCGAATTAAATGAATAGCGTAAGTTGAAGTTATCCGTGAACAACGTGGGATAACATAATTGTATTAAGTTCTTTCCCATATCCATTCGCAAATGTTATTAACGTATAAAGGTTGAGAATGTGGAGTACAGCGCTATTGTAAAGGCTGTTTTTATCTAAATAGAATACACTTTCATTATATACTATTAGTAATAGCAAAATTTCTAAAAGATCTACTAATCAGTTACATACCTGAAACTAAGCCTAAACATTGGGAGTATTGTGTACTTGTACTTTTAAGATATTGATGCTTACTTTCGTAGTAATAAACTGCATTTCAAACTAATTTCAACTTTACTTTTTGTTTACTAAAACTAGTGCTAGAAGGCTAATCACAAGACGAATAGTGAAGGTTCTTTGGTAGAAGCCTATTTCCAACAGTAGGAGTTTACCATTTAATAATAAAGAAGCAACAAGACGTTTAGACTTTAGTTTGATGATGAGTAATAGTATACCCTGTCAATGGTTGATAGTTGTAATACCTCTGCAACACATGTACTAGACATTTCGTGATATTGTATCTTTACTCCAGAAATTGTACTATTATTAGCGTCTATAAACTAGAACATAATCCTTGTATACTGCTAGGATCAAATTTAGAAATTGCAGTGTTACAGACCCAGTCTCTAGAAACGGAGACCTACCATAAATGGATTACTACAATCAAGTTATATTATCAAATTAATTAATTTACAGTGTAGATATACTAGGTGCAAAAATATTTTCGTGAGAAGACAATGATTCTAGTAAAATATATGAATCATAACTTTAACAGTCTTTAGATAAAGTTGTTATAAGAATTTCCAAAATATTTTACTTTAAAGCGTTATACAGTTAGCATAAATTATTGCACTCTCGGCTGTTAAATAAAAACTAAAAGACTTGAGAGAATTAAAACAAAAATGAGACAAGGAGTAATGGTCAGTATATATTTTACAGTTGGATTAATTAAAGAAGCGTGTAGACTCAGAGTAAATTATTTAAATGAAAAGAAGGTAAAGGATTATAGGATTAATAAGTTCCTTTTGGAGGAGTAAGACATGCGACGTAGTTAGACTTAGTATATATAACACCATGATCCTCATCAATTGAGAGCATCTCTGTCTGACCCTGGATATATCTGAAGATTATCTGCGATCTTCATCAAGTCCTCGATCCATCTGGAAGATGGTTGTCCATTTGCCAATACATGATCTACACTCAGGGATCTTTTTGCCTCATCAACCGTCTTTTCTTCTTGTGATGTCATTATAACATTATTGATATTTTTTATAAACTAAACATCACAAATTTGTCTGTAAGTTAAACGAAAGATTAAACCCAATAGTCCAGAAGTCTATTATTACTTATCTTAAAGATTTCTGTATAATATATTAATTATTCTGATATTTCACTATTCAAAAGTGAACATAACTTTACTTGGAATTCTAAAATTACTAAAGTTCCGGTTTCTGTCAACCAATACGGTACAAACATTATTATGTTCCGATCTGAAGGGTGTTGTAGCTATATTACTGGGGTAACGAGATTTAGTATCTTATGCTTCAAAACAACCAACAATATACGGTACATTATCATTCTAAATAGTATCAGATTATTATATGCAGAGGAGCATGTTAAGTTACTATATGGACAAAATTTTATGCTTTATCGCCTTTTTATAAATTAAGTGTTATAAAAAAATGTTCATTCTTTTTAATGTTCTCACAGTTAAGTAACTGTTGCCGAGTATAAAATACTCCATGAAGGCGTGGCGTACGGACGGCAAAAAAGATATATATAGACCGTTAAGGCGTTTTTATAGGTATTAAATCCTCTATAAGTAGACCACTATGATTTTTTTTCACTCTATCTGAACAGTGTAGATTAAAACAATCTCGTATCATCCAAAAAGAACAACTGAACTGAAACAAAATTACTTGTTCCATAATTACTTCATTACAACTGAATCTGTGATAATCACATTTATTTCTGAAAAGTAGTTTGAGACTTTCAAATATTATAAAATGTTTATATCCGTTCGTATGGCATTTGGCCAAAAGATTGTCCAACGTTGACCATTTGCAATAAATTGGTCAGAAATATAGATAAACAGAAAATATGGCAATTGTCAGAAGTTAAAAAATTAAACTATATCAAGATCCAAGAATTTTTACACTTAATAAAGGCAAGGTCTATGTAGACAGGTGCCTTCAAAACAAAAGGGAACTTCTATCAGCAAATAACAAATATTAAACAAAAAGATTATGAAATTATACAACATATGTTTAACTTTGCCAGGTTTCTCTGAAAAGAACTTGATCATTTTTAATACATTATCCGCTATCCCGTAGTTTCCAGTTCAAATTAAAAAATGCAATAGGATGCGCTCCTTGGAGAAACAAAAAACTAATTTAAAAAAGCAATAATTTCTAGGCAAAAAAATTAGCTACTTGAAACAAAACAAATTACTGCTTACTGAGCTAATGCAATATTGTGCATCTTTATGCAATATCTAAAACAATATATTCATATTCTTTATCACCTACAACTAAAATGGTTTATTAATATCAGACCTCATTTACTATTAACCTCCTATTTAAAAGAAATCAAAACGTTGTTTCAATGTCTTATTTCATCAAATATATTTTACGTTACTGTTATACTATGTTAAATTATTAATATCAATTTGTGTAATTAAGAGATAGAATATCCATAATATATACTAAACTCATGACTTATGGATATACCTACACATGTATGATAATCAAAGTGTTTTAAACTAGCATGTACGGCACTGTTGTGTCACATCAAAACAAGTTCAAGTCAAACGTTACTTACCCATTGTCTATCAACTAAAAATTTTGTGTGGTTAAAAATAACCCTCATTCAGTATTTAATTCACAGTTAACAGAGTTGAGGTGAAAATTAATCGAAAACCCTATAATATGTTGAATTTAAATGTTCATTTTTTTATTACACAACGAGCGACGAACCGACTAAGTGAGTAGGACATAAAAAAAATACGTAATTGCTGCCAATGAATTTTTCGTTCACACATAAAACTCTTCGGCCGCATTTCTTTTGTATTTCGCAGGTTTTATATCATCATTGAATGAATAAAAATTCCGTAAAACGTGACATAAAATTTATCATCATTAGATACTTTCATATGCCAGAATTTTGGCTGTCAGAGAAAGAATATATCAATCGTCAGCGACTCTATCCTATTGGTAGTTTTTAATCCTAAACCACTTCGTTGTATCGACAAACAATTTCTCTCCTGTCTATCAGGTTATAGGTTTTTTGGAATATTTACTATTCATGATCAATCTTGTGACTCTAATTAATTTTTCTTTATGCGACAGGAACAAACAAGTCGTTTACCTGATTGTAAGTGATATGCTTGCCCTTACCAATAAAGCGCTAGTTAAAATAGTAAACACCACCATAAAGAGGTCGTCGCCATGGGAGATAAGGTGTTAAGTCTCATTCCCTCATTAATTTTACTAACATACAACATCATTCAAACCGAAACACAGTAATGTTTGCACAGTACTGTTTGGCGGTAGAAATAGAAACCGCATTGCCTACCTATACCTATAAAAACCGTCTCCGGTAAGAGAGTTTCATCCAAGCCGTCTAGCCAGAAACTATCATCATTTCATCATACTTCAACCTCACAATGGTGGTAAGTGTTTCTCTATTATATTATTCCATACATTTTCATTTTTATTGTTTCATCTATCTCCGATTTTTCATGATACTTAGAATTGAAAGGAAAAGAATGTAAAGCCTTAGTACTTTCTCCACTATAAAAATAAAGTAGTAATTGTTTTTAATGTAAAATTTCTATAACCTAACGATTCACTTACGGTAGGTGTGATGAATAGGTCGAGGTTGTCCGATCCCGTTATAACCGGAAAGTTTTAATATACGGTGCCTTTGTAGAGCACAATAAGGGCAGAGATATTGCGTGGATAACGATGACTCCGGGGTTTTGTGTGTCAACAAAAGTTCTCTTTGTTAATACCTAGACTTGGGTAAAGCTTTACGGTCGCTGTCACATACTCTTCAGCTGCTTTTCTTCTTTTTTTAATAACGTAAATATCTCTTTTTTCACAGATCCTTTACTGGTGATATCTCTCTATCGCCAGTGACTGCTTCATCTCTTCCTCCGCAGTTTCTCCAACTAGGTATATGCAAACAATTCATGAACATTTTTAATGATATTTTACTAAGTAGTTAACAATATTACTAATTATTTCAGTTTTCCACCTTCTGATTAAATGTTTATCGCAGAAATTTAAACCGATAACTCTAGATTAGATTACAAATTGATTCAATATACACTGCCTCTAATATAGACGGTTAGGTTATAACTAAGTAACATTAAAAAATATATTTGGTTTATGTACATAATAATTATACAGAAATTAATATATTAGCCGTTATTAGCTTTTTTCCGATCTGGTTAATTTAAAAGTTTTTTAAAAACAATCATGTTCTTTTGACTTAAGACTTTTTATGACATAACAAACTCATTTTGAAATAAAACCATAGAATAAATATCATTTGCTATATTCATAATGCTGTGATATAAAATAAAAAATAACTAACGGACAAACAAAAAGTACTCTATACTTATGTTATTGTCTGCTCAAAATAATAGTGAAGCTTTTTAACACAACTTTAGAGTATTTCAATGAATTTAACTGAACGTTGAAGTTTGAATGTGCGACCACCATCAACTATACTCTATTCGAACAAATAACAAGAGAATAAATTAGTTTTATAGCTAATGGATCTCGAAAACATCTGCTATCATGAATGCTTAATAGCAGTTCTGATAACAAACGGCCGCCCGACGACATTTTAGTTCTCAACTGGCCTTATTACTGTCATCTGCGAAAGTGCTGAATAATTACGAGGGTAATCAAATTAAACTTAAATGGAACTTTTGTTATTTTCAAAATTCGTCGCTTGTAATGTTCCTCGTTGATGACCGTCTAGATATAATTGGTCTCTTCGTTTGTCTCTGTTTTCAAACAGTAGAGTGGAAAACTATTCACCGACTCTGGCGTCTGGCGTTTTTTTTTTTTTTTTTTGGGGTGATGTCGATGATTTCGGCCACCATTATGGCCGTGAAAGCTTCATGGGCCCCTGCGCTCGCGGATCCGGACGCCGCGGGGTAGAAAGTATA
>DWLS01002459.1:0-18033 GCA_018246255.1 Pachliopta kotzebuea | reverse complement strand
GTGCATATGCTTTGTCGGTATTGGGAAGAAATGCTTTTGTTACTGCCGCTGTATTGCTTTGTGTGTATCTATCACTGGTATGGTTATATTGGTATTACCAGAAAGGAGTAAATCGATCATAAGTCGATAATCGCCCTCCGCTATCCCAGGTCTATAGGCCTCCCCCAAAGACCACTCCAATCAGTCCTACACTGTTTGCATCCAAGGGTTTCCTGCGACTTTCACCAGATCGTCGGTCCTCTTTGTCGGAGCCTTTCAGCATTGCCTTTACCAATTTGCCACCACTTTAGGACCAATATAGCTGCCGGTAACGCTTTACACTTAGGGCCGTGGTATGTGTTCATAATTGTGAATTTAGGCTACACCAACCTGCATAAGGCAAGCGTGGATAATGGCCCAGAACCCCCGTTAAGCGAAAAATATTCTAAAGTAATAAAAGTGAGTAGTTTATAAATATCAACAATGACTCAATCCACGCATATAAACGTAGTAGAGTTTATGAGTAAAAAAATTATATTAAGTATAAGAGCAATGAGTCAGCTGTGTGACGCGATCCATTCACCAATTTCAGGTTCGACTCTCGGTTGGGGAATGTCGGAACTTGTTCCGAGTAACGTTATTATCATGCGGAACTGAAGAGTATTGACACTGAGTCATTGGAGACGCAGGTTTACACTTTACGTTACTCTTGGTTTTGGTTAAGTATGTGCTTAGCCGATTTATTAAGCTTTGATGTTACAATTTAATTTATGTTTATGTACGTAGTTTCATTGAAGTCTCTTACCTGATTGCATCAGCTTAAAAGAAATCAGCGTAACGCTTGTAACTTCTAAACTGAAAGAACTACATGGAAACCCTTTAAGGATAAAATGAAACACAGGATAAGGAGATGAGGATTAGGGAGATATAAAAAGACAAAGTTAACACGGAGGAACGTAGGAAAAGGCTACAGAGAAAAATGTCACTGAAAATCGAACTTATGACCTTTGTGCTTCATGAAATATAGCCCTTAGTCCATTCCGGGACATTATAATCTTATAGGGTAATAGAAACCCGGGTAATATTTCCTGCCTGTTTTAATCTATCATATACTTGACCTTAATTTTACGTAATGACCAATTAGGCTATAGGTAGTGAAGCGCAAGCAAAAATTACATCTTCTTATTGGTCTAGTCGGAGACTCGAAATTTAATTATGATTTTTAAGACTTCATCATCATCTCAACCAATGGATGTCCACTGTTGGACATAGGTCTCTTTTGTAGTTTTCCAATAACGGTCTTTTGTTGTTTGAGTCCAGTAGTTCCCAGGCATGCTAAGACTTTAGAAAATTATAATACTTCCCAGTTAGCAGGTTTTCAACTTTTTCCTGGTATAGTTAAAGGCTTTTTAATTTTTTTATTTACATCATTTAATACTAATGATATATTACTATTACTTCTATCTTTTATTTATCAACTATCACAAAACAGTTGTATATCCACATATGTATATGACAATATTTGTTTGTTCTTAAATAAGTTTGCGACATTGGCCAAAGTTTGAGAACCATTGCGAACCAAGGATCATATTTTTCGCAACCTTGAACCCAGTGCGAAGTCACGGTGCGAGCGAAAAAAAAACAATGAAAAGGAGAAATAAAACCGAAAAAAAAAACCGGTTCGAAACGAGACGGAATTTCAGTGTAACGATTATAATGAACAAAAAAGAAGTGAAACAATCATTCTTTAATTAAACTGATTACTGATGCCTGTCCTATTTTGGATGTATTGTTAAAAAGAATATTATCCGCCTTTTTTTTTCGACAAGGCGACGAGACGAGCAAGGCGTTCACCTGATGGTAAGTGATACAACTGCCCATAAATCGCGGCTGGTTACGATGGTATACACAGCTTACCATTGCGCTCGTCGCTTTGAGACATAAGGTTTTATGTATCGTGACACTAGTAATTTCAATAGCATGCACCTTTCAAATAGAAACATAGTACAACATAATACTGTTCATCGGCTGCAGTTGGAGCTGCAGTAGTACTTACTCTTTCTAACGTCAAGTGGACGTATGTTTCTAATGTACAAACATAACTGTGTTCCGGGTTGAAGGGTTGTATGCTAGAGAAATTACTGGAGTAACGAGACATAACACCCTATGTCAGAAGGCGACGAGCGCAATGTGGTGCTGTGTATACCATCTTAGCCAGCGTTTGTTATGAGCAGGCGCATCTCTTACCATCAGGTGTACGCCGCACTCGTCTCTTCGTCTCGTTGAATAAAAGAAAAGATAATCATGCACAATGAATTAAAAATGCCTTATTTATCTACTGCATTTATTATCTAGTATAAGTTAATACTTGACCTTAATTTCATGTTAACTGAAAAAGAGGTCGAAGATAATGGAGCAATTTGCAGCCATGGAATAAGGTGACAAGCAGAAGGTAGTATTTATCAGTAACACGCTTAACATGTCGTTAGGGAAAATTAATCATTGTTTAATAAACTTGTTACTTATAAAAGATGTTAATTTATAAAACTTTCTCATGAACTGATATAAATGAAAACATACTTTCTATACAATATTCTCACGGGAGTAAAGAAATTGGAACAGTATGAGGGTGCTTGCGTAAATTTCACTTATACAACAGATTATAAAAACTAAAGTAATAATTTAGTAATAAGTAATCATCTATTATAATAAATTATTATTAAAATGAAGTATTATAACACATGTACCGTATTAGTATTGTACAAACATTACTGTTTCGGTCTAAAGCGTGTGGAAGCTAGTTAAATTACTAGGGTAACGAGATTTAATAACTAATTTCTCAAAACGATGAGCAGAATGTAATGCGGTGTATACTATCTTAACCAATGCCACATTGTTATGGGAAACGTATCCCTTACCATCAGGTGAACGCCTTACTAATCTTTTAAGGTTAACCTCACCTCACCTTAGTACTTTTCTCTCTCTAATGTATTTATATGAACGTTTCTATATTTTCTGTGTACAATGAATAAATAAAATAAATAAAGATAATGAAATTATTATGTGTTTAAACAATTTTCCTCTCTGTGAACAGTAATCCTAATATATAACACTAGACAAGAATATAAATACGTTGAATTAAAAAAAACGCTTTCGCTAATAATATAACATCATTAACAAAATCGAAAGTGGTATGTTTATAATTTTTAATATGCTAAGTGTTATAACTAATTTATATAGACAGATAAATTAAACAGTCGTCTAAATTAAAACTAAAAAAAAGTGTGTTGTGTATATATTTTAACTTTTTAATAAATACTACAAAAAATAAAATAATATTGCTCTTATAACATAAGAGGTTAGTATGGTTGTATTTTTTAATGGTTTATAGCCTTGCGATTTGATACGTCTTAAAGCACGTGATATTAGTTGTTATACTAACTGCACATTAATTGAAAAATTCATTGGTGCAGGCCGGATTTGAACCCGGTACCACTGGCGTGGAAGGCGTAAAGTATGGTGGTAGTTCGAATAATGAACACTACACTTCATTATACTCATCGTTTTAATTAATACAGTAATTTACTGGTTACAGGTCACTTTCTCGCAGCTCCTATTTCTAATATTAAACAGTAATATGCAGACATTACTGTGTTCCGCTTTGAAGGGTGCTGTGCTGTGTGTTAGTGAAATTACTGGGGTAACGAGACTTAACACCTTATGTCTTAAGGCGACGAGCGCAATATGGTGCTGTGTATCTTACCAGTACTACATTGTTATGGACCATCATATTATTTATAATCAGACGAACGCCTTATTCCTTTTTTATCGCCTCGTCGAATAAAATAAAAGTATTATTTGAAAACTACTGTTAGGCAGTAGAAATAAAGAGTTGCAATGGTACTTATTTGAACGGTACCTTTTAAAGATTTACCACCAATAAAAAATATCACGTCTTGTAAAATGGTAGAGTAAATGTTAACTTACTTGTTTCCTAATGCACCTTCAGTGGGAAAGCGGTATGTGGTATCCCACCTGCAAAGGAAATGAAAGGAATAAGAGGCATATAAAAATAGACTATCGAGAATGCAGTGTATCTGATTTCGTTCCGCTTCATATCGAATCTCGCTGCAGTTGGTCGGTTCTCGGAAACCTTTCGGAATGCCAATAGTTTAATGGTTGACTATACGGTTACTGATTCTGCGGTCGTAGTTTACAAAAAGCTGTTAGTCTTTCATAGTGAACAGATTCCGTAAATCAACACAAGTTTTTGACATACGTGTCTCCTAAATCGCGTTTCCTCATGACTTAGGGTCGTGGTCATCATGTGTAGTGAAACACACGACTTTCTTAGCAGTTATAAATTAGTTGTTTGCCATTGCCTTGTCCATTTCACATACAAGTTCAACCACGGATGGTCATGACATAGATATATAGGTTTCCTCTTGATGTTTTCTTTCACTGTCAAAGCGCGTGATATTAGTTAGTGTTATACTCACTAATATCACGCGCATAAATTGAAAAATTCATTAGTGCAAGCCGAATTCGAACCCGATACCTTCGGAGTGAAAGGCTGGCGTTCAAAGCACTAGGATATCACGTCGATAAACTTTTCGTATATATGTACTTATCTATGTATTTTCATATATTTATGACAGACGACGTTTACCCACGCTATTGGAGAAGGTCTATGTCCAAGAGTGAACGTCTATTGACTGATGTAGTGTATATAGGTACTACCAAAATTCGTTTATGTTAAAAATTCAACTTTATCACTACACCTACCACAATATCTCCGACCTCCTAGGTCGTCTGAAAATACCCGTAGGCATTCAGTCCTCCTATTGGACTTAGGGTTCAATTTTAGATAAAGTAAAAAAAATATTAAATTAATAGACAATTTGCTTAAAAGATTTCTGTCCCCGAACATAGTAATATTTACACTTTATTTGTACAATAAAAAAAGGAAAAAAAATATGTACAAGACAGATACAGTAAACAAAAAGGCGGACATAATGCCACAAGGCATTCTCTTCCAGTCAACTTTCCAGGATGTGAAGAGAAGAATGAAAAGATGATACAAGTAGGTGCCAAACAAACAAGAATAACATATTACAGGAGTAACAAGACATAATACCTCAATTCGACTAAAGCAGTGCAGGCAGTATTTATCGTCTAACTAGCGCTATTTTGTTGTTGCCAAACGAATCAAAAGAAATAATACTTTCACTAATAAAACACTGGCATAAATGTAACACAAATTTCCTCGTTCGAAATTTAAATATATATTTTTTTTATCAGACACATGTTTTATTCATAATTTATTAATAAGAAGTAATTTAATTCAAATTTAGAATCGATTTTGCGCGTAGTGAAATAATCGGTTTACCGCGGTCATTTTGTACATTACGACGACGAAAGATACGAAAAGTGAATTTAGCCTTCTGTATTTTACATATTATTTGAAACTATTTCTTTGTATTTAATATAATTATAATAATGCAAAGAAGAATTATTAGTGGCAGAATTTTAATGCAGGAGACTGTATAGGTGAGTATGACTGCAGCCAAACATTAATTACTTTGTAAACTCTTGTAGTAGGTCTCTGTTACCGGAAACGGTCTAGATAGCCAAATAGTAATGTGCAAACTTTACTGTGTTCTGCTTTGAAGGGTGGTGTAAACTGGGGTAGTTACTAGGGTAACGAGACTTAATACCTTATGTATGAATACAGCGAATGCTTCATTGGTATAAGCAAGCGTATCACTTACCATCAGATGAGCGTCTCACTCGTCTAGTCACAACGTTAAATAAAAAAAAATAAGTGTGATGTTGTGTTTATGATCTTTATCATCAGCCGATAAACGACACTGCTAAACATAAGCCTCTCTCAAACACCTCCACTCTGATCAGTCCTGCGCTATCTGCATCCAGTGACACTATCACAATTTCATTAGCACCAAATTCTCGTAGGTGAGCGCATCTCTTGGCACCGGGTGAACTTCTAGCTCAGAAAGAAGAGAAGTACTTTAATAGATAAAATCTACGATACCTTACTTTTTATCATTGGATACAGTCAGCACAGGACCATTCGTAATAGGCTTCAGAGTGATTATTTTTACATTGACCTTTGTATCGATTTAAAATATTCGTGTTAGCTACAACACAGACTTCTACAAATAACTTGTTATATAATACAGAATTGGTTTTTCTTCTCGTGTTGCATTTACTTTAGGCTGAGCAGATCACCTCGACATTGATTTATGGATAGAAGAAGTCTTCCGTATGAACATTGTATCGACGTAAATGGCTAGGGTTGCTGCGAGGACAAGGAAACGTACTCGGAAACTGAATGCGGCCATATATGATATGTAGGATAGTGGCCATTCCCTTGACCTGCATTAGATTTTTTTTATCCGATAAGGCATCGAGACGAGTAAAGTATTCACCTGATGGTAAGTGACACGCTTGCCCTAAATAAGCAATCACATAAAAGTCTGTTTTCTACCGTAATTAATTTAAAAGTCTATATTATGGTATGGTGTTAAATTATTTTAACCTGTTACTAGCTTAGGAGGAATATCATCATTACCGATAGACATTCATTGCTGGACATAGGACTTCCCCAATATTGGTGGGATTTGAGCTGTCTCCCATCACGCTGGAGAGCCCGAGCCTTGTTTGTTTATAAGCAGGGTGCACCATAAGCACATGAGATTGGCTTGGGTCCCATGGGGTTTTGTATAGGAGTTCTTATACCCCCACCCCTTGAGATATAAATATACAATTAGTTTATTATCTGAAAACTTTTTTATAGCCTAGAAATTATTAAAGGACATTAACAAGAAACTACACTAATAGACATCAGTATTTATAGTTTAGTGCTGTATAATAATATATCTATATAATCTATATTAATTAAAAATTTTAAAGATTTTTCAATATGTAACCCCTCTTTAAAATAAAATAAAAATTTTCATTAATTTATCAGTTTAATAAAGAATAATAAGTAACTAATTTCCAAAAGAGCTACAGAATGAAGTCCTTCGAAAAGAGCGTGATAAGGTTCTTCCGGCGTCGAGAACGTACCAGTGGTGCCGTTGGTGCTGCTGGCTTCTATAGGATACAGTAACTGCTTACCATCAGCCAGGCCGTATGCTTTTATGCCACCTCAGTGGTATAAAAAAAATATCCATTAAATAAAAAATCTTTTAATAATAAATACAATTGATATACTCCATCCATAAGATGCATCCACCAGATACCAGATTTTATTTGATGACATATCAAGACGACCATTACAGATACTCTCGCATCTTAACAACTTAATTGTGCCTTTTCAGGACACGTTCGGTATAATCTAGACTTTTTACAGGATTACCGGTACGCGATTAAGTTGCTTTACTATCGATCCGCCAATTGATATCCTTTAACGTAACCAATTGGTTATTTCTTCCGTATGGCTGTGACTTTATAAGATGCTATTTAATTTAGTTATTAAGTCAATTACCTGATTGCATCAGGGTATAAGACTGATGCGGTGACTAAAATACTCCGTGACTCTTATAATTTTTAAACCGGATCAGTTTTACATGAATACTTTTTACTCCAGGATAAAGAAACGACGAAAAGGGTATAACTCTACCGGTGAAGGAGATATGAAAGGCCAATATTATCACTGTGAAAACATGGTACTAAATCAAAAAAGAAAAATTTTACTGAGAATCGAACTCATGATCTTTGTGTTCAAAACAAGAAAATTCAATGTATATAATATTAAAAGGTAATAGAGACCCGGTAATACTAAGGTAAGACTACGCATGCGTATGATTATTTATAAGATAATTTTTATTCAAATTTGTTAAGATTTTTAGTATAAAATCATTGATCATAAAACAATTAAGAATATCATTATCATCATCACCAGTCGTCTACAGTCTACTGCTGGACATACGCCTCTCCCAAAGAATGCCACTTACCCTATCTTCGGCTATACGAATCCAGTCTAGAATATCATACTTCATCATATTTACTGTGTTTAAGTTAACTATCCAAATCTATGGATATAATATCAACGTGAAGTCTTAGACTTAGAACTTTCTTAGATCCGAATCTCAAATCAATGTGTGTTATATGTAATGAATAACATTATTGAATGTCTCGTAATATGTCATCACAAGAACCGGTCGCTCATTAAGTCCTGGTAATGTCGTTGTGACACCAGACAACTGCGCAACTTACTGGTAAGCCTTACTTGCCTGCAGATGGTAAGAAACATTATATGAAGCGTTTATATAATGTAATATTTTTTTACCACTAAGGTGGGAATAAACGGCCTTCCTGATAGTAACCAGTTACCGTAGCCTATAGACGCCTGCAGTACCAGAGGCATAACTGGCGCGTTGCCGACATTAGAAGAACCCGGATAGGAGACCAGAAGATCTGATGGCAAATGGTACCCACTAACAATAAAACGGTAGTAATATATGTCATGCTTGTAGTCTATGTGGTAATCTAATATGATGTGGGTGTTTTCAAATCAAAAGTGAATAGGCTTTTACTAAGTGGATGCATATTACCATCTCAAACCACATCCCCACTTAACACCAAGTGGGATCGTGGTCAAACATATGCATAGTAAAAAAAATTGCACAAAAATTTATCACACAATTCTTGAAGAACCTTGTGGATTAGAAGTACCCAAACTTTTTTTTTTGTTATAGATCCCTTTAAAAAAATACATTGGTTCCAGTGGACCCCATTCATCCATATTCCCAAAACTGGACAAAAAATTTATATATTAGATCTAACAGTTTTCGAAAAAAAAACGTGATAAGTGATTGGTTAATTAATTGAACCCTAGACTGCCGTAAGGCACGCGCATCCACAGACACAATTAAAAATCGATTGGGTCTCAATTTCGCGATTCAAGAGATCAATTGATTGTGCTTTGAGTGGATATCAGAAAAACAAAGTTGGCCAATCAAAAAAACGTTTCAATCCAACTTTAGACCATGCCCCCGCTTACTAATTGTGCACCCCCATTTCTTTGTCACGCCAACATACATCCGCATCGAATCCTTCGTGGACCCCTGGGGTCCACTTGTAGCACTTTGGGGATCACTGCTGTAGATCCTTGGGAGAACTGCGTCAGGGAGTTTCAATTTGAAACTAATTTGCTTTTTTTCTAAGCGTACTTTTTAATAATAATTATTCACTTTTATAAATACTGGCATTAGTAACATAAAGTTAACAATAATAATTATATAAATTTCTTTTTAAATTGTTAATTATAGTGCGATCCCTTTTAATGAAATCCTCATTGTACGAGGTCAGGGACTTCTCATGATTACGATCGCGCTTCCTTGGTTTAGTTGTGATGAGTATTAAAACGCGTATTGTATGCAGATACCCGTGAGATGGGATGAGGTGTGGTCAATGCGTTGCCCCATGAATCATGAGCCGTAAGCCACATGGTCGACCGAGTAGAGCCATGTTAAAACATACCCTTATTTGTTGCGAGCAAGGCAGGGTCATGTGAAATTTATATTTAGCTATTTTCAATAGTCGGTGAAAAATTTTAGTTCGGGACACCAAAAATAAGCAATCCACAAGCTATATATAACTTTTGCCAATAGTCTTATTATGCATATTTTAAATTAGAGTCGATCTATTATCGCTACAATAAATTGTATATCCAACGACTTAGCCTATTATGGTAGATAAATGGTGATGACTTTCTCCTTATAGGAGAAGGCGTCCAGTCCTAACATTGAGAACATTAAAAGGAATGCTTATTGATAATTTATTTATAATTAAGTAATTTATGCTTGTGTTCTCTATTGCCGAAGACGGTCTAGGTAAGTACCACAGCAGCTCCTGTTACAGCCGACAAACGGTACGTTGCAAACATTAGTATGTTCCAGTCTGAAGGTCGTTATAAGCTAGAGAAATTACTGGGGTAACGTGACATAATGTCATATCTCAAGGCGACGAGCGCAATGTGGTGCTGTGTACACCACCTTACCAGAGCCACGTTTTTATGGGTAGTAGTAATTATGGAATCGTATCACTTATCTAAAGGTACACCTGAATGTGACCGCTTTGCTCATCTGGTTGAAAAAAAATCTCGATTTATTTTTCTCCCAGTACTTAGTATTATTTTTATTCATTATTTTTTCGCTGATTTGATATATGCTTCAATTATACTCGTGGGATACCACCCAATTAGATTCAAGTAATTCAAGCCTTTAATTTATCTCAAACGGACGCATGTCTCTGATAACGCTTTGCAAAACAGCGGCCACCCTGCGCGTATACCGGAAACAACGTACACCTATTATGCTGATGTCAAATAAATATAGGAGAAACGTAATATATCCTTTCCGATTATATAATTTATACTAAAATTTACTAAAAGTATACATAGTGTTATAAACTCATAAGGACCATTCGATATTTACAGATATATAGTATAAATAGAAACAAGAAGTAGATCCCTCTGTCTTTATTACCTGATTGCATCAGCGTAAAAGAGACATGCGCTGTCTTAAATACTCCGTAACGCTTGTAGATTTTAAACTGGATCAACTACATGGATATTCTTAAAGGATAAAATAAAGTACAGGATAAGGAGATGAGAGATGCAAAATAAAAGTCTATAGCTCTTCCAGTTAAGGAGACATGAAAGATCAAAGTTAGCAATGTGTAAGAGTGGAAAATGCAAAAAAAAATCACTGAGAATCGAACTATTGACCTTTTCCAAAGCATGAAAATTAGCTTCTAGATCATTCTAGCACATTCAAATATAAGCTAATAAAGACTGGGATAATAAAACGGCGCATGCGACGTCTTTCCGGCTAGTTCTGAATTAAGCTTAATAAATTAGAGAAGTTGTTCCGGAAGACTAGTGCTCTATTACAGTAATAGAAACTGGACCTGTTTTATGGAAATCTATCAAAACTTTATTTATTTTTTCGAAAATTGAAACCAGTAATATTTAAATTATAAACAACTTAACCGCTTCACCACTGTAGCAATGACAACACTATTTAAATAAATTTTATATGTACATAGTAAATAATTACTTTCTAACCAAATTATGTAACACTTAATTGCCAAATGTATAGCTAATATGAAATTTAGATATTTTTACATAAATTAAAAAAAATCCTATACATTTACAATTGTCGGGAATTTGTAAATATATAAGTATTATTATTAGTACACATATTATTACCGTCGTTATACATATTAGTACCGTCAAGGATGAAGGTGGAATTTCAGTGAAATTTAATTGCCAGAATAACCTTTAGCAGGTTTATTATTAAGTGCTTCTAGTTACTACAGTGGAAATACTCAGTTCTTACTAACTACAGTGTCTTTTAAACCGGAATCCCGGTAATAGTTGCCTAGAGAACAGACAAGAGCGACTTGCCATCAGTAAACTATTTGAGATGAAGCAGATTAACGAACACCTACAGTGATACAATCTGGTAAGTGACAATGTGTCTCATATAAGTTGCGTAACTTAACATTTTGTAAATATTATAATACCATATCGTTAAGTTAAAACCAGTTTCTTATTGCGTAAAGTATAATGATAATCCCGAAGACTGGTTTTAATAAAAGTCACTCATGTTTGTATAAAAAGTATGTAAGTCTAGTACTAGTTTTGTATATTCCCAAGTTTTTTTTCGTCATGATGAATAGACGAGCTAGGCCTTCACCTAACACTAAGTGATACGCTTGCTCATAACTATGTGTTATATCTAGTTACCGCAATAATATCACTAACTTACAACGTCTTTCAAACCAGAGCACAGTAATGTTCGCACAGTACTGTTTGTAGACTGCAATAGTATCTGCGGTGATACCTACCTAGACGGCCTCCGGCAATAAAGACTCGATAAATATAACCGACCTGACTCGATAAAGTCGTGATAGTCTAGTGGCTGGAACGCCGGCTTTTCACACCAAAGGTACCGGGTTCGAATCCGGCATGCACCAATGAATCTTTCAATTTATGTGCAGTTAGTATACCACCAACTAATATCAATGCTTTAAGCCATGTATAAAATCGCGAGGCTTAAACCATTATAAAAATAGAGACCCACTACCAGTGACCGAGTTAATAAGCTGCGGTATATTGCCAAATGAGTTGTATTGTTAAAAGTTTCAGTTTTCGCTAGAAGCCTAAAAGACTTTTCGAAGATATAAAAGACGGTCTCTGGAAACAGAGATTTACCACCTATTTTCCAGAATATTAGTGCTTGTAGACTTCAACCTTTGTAGTTCGAAGTTGGGCTAGGTCAATTTATAAAACGTCATATGTGTTATATCTCATGGAGACCAGGGTTTCATTCTCATTGAGTTTGCACTTCAGATGAAGAAAAACGTGATGAACCCAGCATATTCCAAGAACAAACAACTTTGATCCTTTCTTCTGAAAAAGGAAGGACACGGGACGAAATAGCGGAAATATTAAGAAAATCATATCTATTGTCAAACATTTTTTTTTAAATAATTGTTTATTTAATAATAATAGGTTTAATTAGTTATGACCTAATTGGACGTGCACAATAACAACTTTATTGGGTAGTAATATTCCCAACGCGATTGTAATTACTCATCGCCAGAAATATTTCATAACATTACTTTGAGGATACTTGAATCGTCAGGTCTGCTTACCACAAGTTATATGTATACATACGTAATGTTAGTAGTACATATACAATATAAAGAACGGGCTAAATGGCGTTCCTTGGCAAAGACCTATGTCTAGCTGTGGACTACCGCAGGCTGTTGGTGATATAAAGCATAGTTATAGCTATCGTAGGTAGTACACCGCCAGAGCGACAAATAAACTTTAATGTAGTATGAACCAAGTGGAATATTATTTTTTGTTTTTACTATGCACTAGTTACCTTTAAAGAAAGTAAATTCTTGTTAAAGATAAAAAATAGTGGGTGGGATCGTCGGACCTTATTCAATCAAATATTATCGATAAGATATCGGTCTGTAACTTGAAGCGAAAATAAATATATGACAGATTATAAATCGGCCTGAATATCTTTTTATTGTAACAAATGATACAAACAAAGTCAATATTACGTTTTAAATATGGCGATAAAATATTATCAAAGGCTAGTAAAAAAATCTTTGTTAATAAGAAAAAGGTTCCACAATATTTGGGACCTCTACCTCTGACTTCTGAGCTAGGTTTGCATCTGTTACAGAAATTAGGGTCTTTTCACAAAATTTACCACAATTTTTTTCTGTTTTTTCTTTTCCTTTGTATGTAAATACATTAAAGTCTTCAGTTTAAAAAACAAAATGTTAAATTATTTTTAAACCAAGCTGCGTAATATAAAGTGAATGGCAAAGAAAGGCTTTATTTATTCCGTTATATATTTGTACTATAATTCATGAATAACTATTGTTAAAACTCAAAAATAGTTTCATGGATGATCTATTTTTTCATTAAAACTTTCTCTATTACACAACGTAGGTAACAAAATATAGATAAAATTCCATCAAGCGTATGACTCACTCTTTCCAAGTAAAGTTATTTTTTAATTACACAAACGGGTACCTGTCTCGGAGACAGGAAATTAGGACAAAATATACCTCTGTGTTAAAATAATAATTTTGTATCATTAGTTTGGCTTTATAATTTCTATTATTGTAACACGGATAAATAAATATACAGGTGATTACTTTGTCAATGTGCCTCGGCAGCTTTTCGTCCTCGTTCGAAAACCTAAAGCAGATTTCAGATGAGGAGGAAAAAAATGTCAAAAGTCATAGTGCAGTGGCTGACTACGATGTAGAGAACAGAGAGAAGGAAAGGGCAAAGAAAACTGACTCTTTCACCATATGGGATAATAGAAAGGAAGAGAGAGAGACACAACTGTTTATAAACCAAAAAACGAGAGTTACTGGGACGTTGGTAAAATAAGGGGTATAAGGGATCCCACAACAACTCACGGTACTGATGCCATCCTCACCTGATCGCGGTTGTATATTTACAAAAGGTATAGGTATCTGTAGAATAATTATAATCGATATATCTCGATGGATGGAGGAATAAATCAGTGTTCGAGTCGTTTCATTACACACCCTACTAATAAACAAACGAGGCTCTAGCTCCTCACGAACTCGCATTACACCAGCGTAGTGGGAGATGGACAAAATCCCCCCTTTATTGGAGGAGGACTAAGCTTGATTGATAATGATGGTAAATCAAAGCTATAATAAAAATACTGCTAGACAACTAAAAATAGTATACATACTAAAACACTACTTAAGATCTAATAAACATCGATAATTAAACCCTACGAACGGAAACACAGTAATGTTCTCAGAGAACTGGTTTACAGAGGAAATGAGTAAGGTACCTAGATGGTCACCAACTTAAAAAACCTGTATATATTTCAACAAAAACTGGACTGAACTATATTTGATTTAAAGCTAAAGTCAAAACAAATTGACTGTGCTAACATAATTTCGGTTCAATTTAATCGTTAAACATTATAGCTTAAGTACGAAGCTGATTAAATGTGCGTAATGTTATTAGCGAGGCCATACTAACGCATTACAGGTAATTACCTACATATGACGTCACATCACTTATAAGTGTTACACTTTTCAGGCACATTTTAATAGTAGTAATACTAAGGTATATTTTGAATATTTTAGATTGGTTCAGTAGAACAATTTGATTGGAAATAGAACCTAAAAGGTGGCCTCCGTTCTTACTGTGGACCAATTTTTATTTACTAATAAAAAAACTGTAAATTTACTTGTATTTTTTAAAACATATTGTAAGCAAAATACCTTGAATTAATGTATTATATCATCATCGTTTCAACCAAAGGAAGTTCACTGCTGGATACGTAGGACAGGTCTCTTGTAAAGTGTTCCACAAAATACGACCATGTGATGTTTGGGTTCAAAGGCTATGATTATATGGTTACTTGAAACCTTTTTACAAAATAAAGATTGTTTATGTAACACAGTCGTAAGTAGGTAATGAGAACATATCGTAGTCTCCCGCCATCCTTGTCTATGATCGGATTATTTTTTAATTGCGGCCTGAAGCTAAAGCGATCGTTTATCGGTCGGACCGTTCATCGGCCGACTATATTATGTCGTACGGCTTCCTGTGTTTACCGTCGCCGCTACCTACCTAAGGGGGTCACTTTAATCCTTTTATGTTATAGGTACCTAAGTCTCGTATACTGCCTAGCAATAAAATATTCGATTATTTTGATTAGTCAGAAAATTCTTTATTTTGTTCTAAAATCTTATCATGTAAAAAGGTTATATATGTTAAAAAAGATTTCGGTATAATTTAAAATTTTATTTTTTGTAAAGACATTTCATAAATTGACGAGCGACATAAAAATTGATCGAAAATCCTCTAACAACTTCGTTACAAAACAAATGATGTAACTGTTATATTATAAATGTTATTATTATACAGTTTTATAATAGAAACGATTTCATTTATTCTTAAATTGGTTTACACTTTCGCTAATAATAAATTAATATCATTAATCGGCAATGAATACACTATAGATAAGTATATTTGTTTTGAGCGGGAAAACATCAATAAATTTGTTATGTAACAAATGGCGCTGTAATATTCAAAATCAAGATATTGATGATTTGTATATTTATGGAAAATATTTTAATACACATCTTGGGTTTTCTTTATAATAAATTACTAAATACTACTTTGATCTTTTTTATGCGATGGTATTTAATCAGTAAGAAGTAAAACTTCGAACTGTGGAAGACAATGGGAAAGGCCTATGTCTAGCAGTGGATTAAAAAAGGCTGATGACAATGAAATAAAATATAAATCATTGTTGACCATTAGTTATAAAACAAAATTTAAAAAAATCGGGTATTTATATAATAAATAAAAGCAAAAGTATAAATTTCTCCAGTAAATTTTCCACTAAAGAAGTAATAAGTATTCGCTTAAGCTTTGCATATTTAATATTTTATTAGTATACTTAAATTAAAGACGAAACGAGCAAAACATTTACTAGATGGATGGTAATATGACCAACCATAGAAGTCGCAATAAGTTAATAAGTTCATACTTTATTAGTTTCAAATTACAACACAGAATGCTCATTACAGATATGCAGGTGGTGTGGCCTGGTAGTGGGTATGTTAGTGTGGTGCTAGACTGCAATGGTACTTACTTAGAAGTATTATCTTTATTAAAAATTCTTTTTGATCAATAATTCTATTCTTACATCTGCCACGACATCATCTACTGCTGGACACAGGTGTCCTTCGGTATTGGAGAGATTTGAGCCAATTCCCACCACGCTGGCCCAGTGCTAGTTGGTGAGATCCAATACCATATATAAAACAATAATATAAAAAATTATAAAGCATTATTTTTTAGACTTTTTAATGATTTGGTTCAGAGCACCCAGGGTTTATAGCAGAAACTCATTATAAGAATTGATAATTGGATTTTTTAATATCCAAAGAAAATAAACATGATGAGAAAATTAATTTTATATAAAAAAATGCAATTTTTTATTATATAGTAGTAGTGTCGTAAAGCTTGCTGATCCCAGTATTTATAAAAGGGTATTTATTCGAAGACTTAACTATTCTATTTTATTTATGACGTCCGCTGTTTATTTCGATTTTATTTATAATCTATTAACTGGAATGATTAATTATTTTTTTTTGTATTATCTTTAATATATACTCTGCAACTTTTACATAGTACATACACTTTGGAACTTACTCTTTGAACCACGTATTACTTTAAGTAAACGTACTATTTACTTTAGTTCCCTTAAAATATTAAAAATCAGGCCCAATGAGTCATAATTGGTTATTAGATTAGCTGTGTTGTAAATCATTTCACTGAAGTATTGCTATACTTTGGCTTTTCTGAGGAATTAACGTATTAATATTTTTAAGTATTAACGACTTACGTACATTCCTAGATGAATCATGTGGTTTTTTAAACACGTCACACAATACAGGAGAAATGTTTTCGCATACACAATAATATTGAAGGTTTTAAAATTCTTAAACATCAGCCGATATGTTATTGAATGAAATTATCAATTTCAAATTTCATAAAAACGTAGAATCATAAAAGCGAAATTAATATTCATCACTTTAAATAAAGCGTTTTCTAAAGATACCACTTCAAACAATAAAATGTCACATGTTAATTTAATAAAATTACAAATAATTCAACTTACCTCTTAAATTTATTAAAAATAATGTCAATTAGTCAATATTACCAATAAATAATAGCTTATCGCATAAGTAAACGTCCATCGCACGAATAAAATAATACAAATTTCTCTCTTGTTAAATAAATTCGCACAGTTTTGTTTTAAAACACAAAAAATCCTCGCACGGGTATAGTAACTTTTTCGCGGTGCATTGTAAACGCGCGCACCGATCACGCATTCCACCGCACGACGTCGTCTCCTCTACTACGTCAGACGAATACAAAGCAGCAAAGCATTCAACTTATGCTACTGTGTCCAACTTAGAGCGCTGTGTTGAGTCACAGAAATGGAATGCACTTCTACTGCCATCTAGCAGTAGAAATATTTATAAACCTTTAATAACAGCGTCATCTCCTATTAAAAATTATATATTCTTTTTACTAATAACTATACTAAAGAGATACTAATGATCCAGTATATACCCTTTTAACTACCGTTACTTTACAAAGGACGGGTTTATTTTTTATCGTCAGATGTAAGAGTCATTAAAAAATATTTTCTTCAATTATTTAAAATAATTATTAATCAAATTTAATATTAAGAATAAGGATAGTTTTCTAGTAAAATTTTTCTTTTTTTAATAGATAGTTTTCTAGTAAAATTTTTCTTTCTTTGATAAACATAAAATAAATATTAAGAATAAGACAAAATGCTATTATGCTATTAAAACAATCTTGTACAATTACGTATAATTATCAATCTATTATTATCAAAATGTTAAATAATTATAAATTAAGAATTTATTATTTACTACATTTATATAATG
>DWLS01002458.1:0-18036 GCA_018246255.1 Pachliopta kotzebuea | reverse complement strand
TTAGCTGTTCTTATTAAAAACGAGGAGTCAAACCTCTTAGTGCGTAAACTGGGGATGTTTACAACATAAGGATGGAGATGGATATCTTCAAAAACTACTCGGCTTCTGAGGTGAAGTCAGGGTTATGTGGGATTTTTACCCAGTAAAACCCCTCAGTGGTCATCCTCAATACATTCTAAGGAGTCACCTTAGTCGTATTTTAACGAGGCTTACCATATTATGACATACAATGTGGTGCTGTGTATCTTCTTAACCAGCGCCACGTTCTTATGGGCAAACATATATATGAAATATTATCAAACGGCTATAAAGTCTAGCAACGGGTTATCGGAGCCCATTAGCGAGTACCAGTAACCCAATAAAGAAGGGACTCTAGCTAGATACTACCTTATTTACGTTAGGTAAACCATATCTAATAAAGTTATTCATGAAGTATAAAAAAACTAATTTCCGGAGGAGTCTGCGCTTTTCACGAGACGAGATCGTAATTCTCATTATCTAAATATTTTTCAGTAGATATTATCTTTAGTAGATTTTATCTTCAGGTTAGCTGTTTTCTTCTTAGGTATATTTTTTTAATAAATATTATGTAGCAAATGTATAAAGAAAAGCATTGCATTTACTTTAAAAAATTACGTATTTTTTCATACACTAGAAGTATTATTATTTCGTCTTAAATTTGGCATGTTTATTATGTATTAAACAGTATGACAACTAAAAATTAGATAATACTACAAAATTTCGTTAAAATTTGACTGTTTAAATTTTGAATGTTTTGTTTCAAAACACCGAATTAGTAGTATTAATATTTATTATGCAGCTTTAATGATTACTGGAGTATTGTATTCTGTAGCTGAAATTAATATTAATATATTTCGAATTCAAATAAAATCTTTATTATATTCACGGATATTTCATTTCTATACCCAGTATTATCAAAATATTAAATGTATTATTGTTTGTGGTACTTTAGATGTACATTATTTATGTATTTATTAAGCTATCGATACATTTGTCATTTACGGGAGCCATCAATTTCAATTACAAATACATCTATCAACAAGGAAATTATCGGCCCAGCGGTTGTAATGTGAATATCACGCCGTTTATTTAAGTCTTGTTTACTTTATAAAATAAATTTATTACCTTTTTTACTTATTTCACAGTGCAAAAACTAAAGATACATTATTAAATGTTTCTGTTTACGCAAATTAATTAAATCTTAGAATCTATTTATGGTTTATATAACATGCACAAAAAGTAAACCATATAATGTATTACGAAATTAATAATGACGGATTTAAATACTTTTATTTTTACTGACCGTAGCAATGATGGGTTCTCGTACAAATAAGATATGAAATATAAATAATAAAAGATATGAGCTTAAGTAAAAGACAGTGAAAATTTGGAGCTGTATGGGAAAGTATAAGTAAATGTGTTTTACTTCAAATTGTAAAGGTAGCAAGAGATTCTGAAATAACATTTCTTGACAAAGAGCCTCTATAATATTTAAATCACACTTATTGGCCCAATTCGTAACTAAATTTCTTGAAATCGTAACAATTTAAATATACCTAGAAGAGAAGATATTTTCGATTAACATTAAATTTGCTTATAAGCACTCTCATCAAGTTGCAGATTGTAAGTTATGACTTGATTAAGCCAAATTTAACGAACTTAACTATTTAAAATTTAACTAAGTTCAACCAACATGAGATTCGATTAAGATTCTTGTTAACTTTAAACTCATAGACATTTCTTCAGATTTTTGTTAAGTAAATTTTTGATTTTTTTTTAAAGTCTAATCGGTATTAATTTTCTTACTAACATATAAAATTTCATTGAAATATATAAAAATTAACTAATAGATATTTTCGGAAAGGAAACCATTGCATATGTAAGACATACCTGTAAAAATTACAAGAGTACGTTTACTTAGTTTCTACAATTGTATGCATCAGTCTGCTTCTTTTCCTCAGTGACAATAAACTTCACTATACTTCAGTTAGGCGGCACTCTTGCCTCCAATCCACAGCTTGATGTTACGTTTTTCTAAAAATTAGTAAAGGAATAGAAATTATTTCTATTTAAGGGAACCTTTTAAACCGTAAAATCGAATTATATATCACTAAAAGTGATAATATTGACCCCAGGGAGTAGTAATGAGATCCAAGTTGAAGGATTTATGAATGGTCGGTACACGACTTTTATTGCCTACACTTAAGCTGGCAACTTGAAGAGGGATAATTGCATACACAATCCAAAATAATCTTTAGTATATCTATAATGATTACAAAATGACATAATAAATGAAGCTAAAACAATTATTTACTATACATTGTTTAAACATTGCATCGGAACTGAAAAAAAATATCATTCAAAAATCTTCACATTCTTATTATTTTTTTTCTGTGGTATTGAATATTACAATTTTTTAATAAAAGAATTAACATGTACTAAAACAAATCTAATTATGTTTACTTCAGCTTTGGATATTTTTGTAAGTACATGACAAAATATCAATTTTACAAAGTATATATTGGTTGTGCACAATATTTAACTTTTAGTGCACTAACCTCTTTTGAAGTGCATTCTTGTCCTATTTAAACTTATATTTTTGCTTTTTTATGAGTATCGCGTAAAATTAAAGAACAACGTTCTTGTACTTTTGGATACATAATGAATTAAGATAAACAAACCATTTGGATTGTGATTCGACACACCACTGGACAAACACAAAATGTCGTTGTCGAAAATAGCTTTTTATTCACAAGTTAGCATTATCACGTTATTTTCCTTTACCGAAGTTATTTATTACATAATGATGATACTTATAAATTAATATCTGTTAGCATTTTGCATATCTTTAGTAGATTAATTAAGTTAAGTTTATAATTAAAATTTAAGTTTTTTCATTATTCATTCTACTCATACAGAATTATGAAAGGGTTCGTCCTTGGTTAACGGGGTGACTTTCCCAATAACCTTTTTGGGGCAGGTGCGTACAGTGTAAGAATAATGTACGGTAAAAAATTAAAGACTTAAAAATTTATACGTTTAATACAGTACGACGCAAGTATATATTTTTTTTAAATAAACTCTGTCTCTGAAACCCTTCACACCTTGCTTTGTTTGTATTTATTATTTATACTTTCATATATCTGTTTGAAATGTATAAAAAAATTAAGAGACGTGTAACTGATTCACAAGAAATTTAAATGGCAGTGAATAGGACATTTACTAAGAGAAATTAAGAAAAACTGGGCGAAAATGATTATACAATGGAACTCAAGAAATAGAAAAAGGAGCAAATTGGGTCAAAGTAGATGATGGGAAAACGGTATGAAGAAGTTGCTGGCTTAAAGGCTAAATAAATAAATAAAACATCAGAAAAGGTGACGTAGATTACAAACCAATTATAACAAGGAAAATTTACAAAATGTTTTAAAATTTCTTCTTTCACCGTCACCTGGTGTCTTGTTTTAACAAAGTATAGCCTGAAAATGTTCTAATATTATTAACTTATGTAAAACTTTATTAAGGTCGGATGAAAGGTCTGAAAGTCGATTAGTTGTAAATTTACATAGCAATGAATTAAAAAAAGATTTACCCATTTTCTTCATTTTGTCTGTTGATAATGTTTTACGCGTGTAAGAAATTAAGTAAATAACAGTTAATTTTCTAGGCTGTGTTTCAAATGAAATGCTAAGAGCTTCTAATGCGATGAGGGTTTATTTAAATTCCAAATCACGTCTTCGCTGCCGATGCGCTGTTAGAATTCAGAGGAGAACGATAAATGTTTGGCTGGTTTAACAGCTTCCAAATGTTTATTAAAATTTCCTTTCTAACTACATAATGTCCAATCTAACGACGTATAAAATTTATCCTCTTTTTACAAAAGTAAAAGGTGAAACTTTCTAAATTATCTGGTTGCAGTTTCAAATAGCGTTAAAGCTTATTAAAGCTTAGATTTTAACACCACAGACTACACAGAATATATACAGACGTATACATAATGATTGTAAAAATAAATAATCATTCAAAACAGAAATCTGTGTAAAATAAATTTTTCATCATTATATGGATTATAGAAACGCATTGTCAGTTCGTGTAACCCAAATATACATTCAACTGGCCTCTTCATTCTCTCCGCGTTCGTATTGGTTATTGGAAATGAAAACGTACAATATTCAATTTAATATTTTATCAATGAAGATATGTTCGTTGTACTGTAAATTAATTTTTTGTTACCTTTGTAACAAAATTCAAATATTAGTATTTTTATAAAACTTTTATTATTTGCGTTCTGTTCAAAATAACTAATTGTTATAAAAATTCAAAGTCGTCGAATGTCACAAAGACTTCATTAGAATAAATTATTTTTAATTTTATTCTCTCTTTTATTAAACAAATTAACAATTAAGCTGTTACTATTAATGTAACAAACTTTAAATGAGAAGCTTTATTTGTGTGCTTTAGAAAAAGGTTGAAAAAAGGTGTAATTTCATGCGACCAATATAAATCAAGGTAAAAAATGTTGGGAGGTTCGCGAATATATTGTGAGCCACTTCCTGTTATCACACACGCGGGGTTCGGGTCAAATATCCGTGGCTTTAAGAACACGTTGCTTTATAGCTGTTTCTACGACTATTTTTTAACATTACATACATATTTATGTAATGTCTTTTTATTTCAAATATGTAAGAAATATTTTAAAAATTTTATACCTTAACAGACAATCTAATGACAAATTAGTTTATGCTGTTTTATGCACAATAACTTAACGCTTGGAGTTTATTTCACATGAGGTTAAGAAAAAACGTGACCGTATCTAGTAAAACGAGTTTTTATAGAATACTAAAACTATTTTATCAAAGACATACTACGATTGTACATTTATAATGTTGGTAAAAGGAAAACAGGTGCAGAAAATACCAATTATCACCCAAAGTTCATTACTTATGTGAATCAGGGACAATCATGTTCTAAAAGACAAAAGGTGGTTGGTCGTTGCGCCACGAAAGCAGATAAAAGTTGTAGTACCTTTGTACAAGAAAATTCTCCATTTCGTTTTTCTAAAAATATAAAATACAAAAGAAATTATTATTAAATAATCGTAATTCTTGGGACTGATGATGTTTACCCTGTTCAACAGATACTTTCCAGATAGGTACCCAGTTTAGTTTGTTAACATAAGTTTTTTTTAATAAATTCTTCAGTTATATCCATGGTACGATGCCATTTGCGAAAAACTGACCGAAAATGTACAAAGAAAACCTTTTTACTATGCGCATTTAGCTTACACGCAATCTAGAACTTTAGACAGATAAATTATTAAAGATGAAGCTTTTCGTGAAAACGTTTTTGTTAAGTTACAAGATAATATAATTTCATGTCCTTTGTTATATAGCAAATAAAAGATCGGCTAGCATTTACCAAGTTTCTTTTTAAACAAATTTCGTAATAAACCATCATCTATTTTCCCTCTTCCCGGTCATTTTTTTTATTAGTTGCTGTTTATCACCTCAAAGTAATTGTTATTTTTTTTTAAGGAAAACCTTATAACAAAAACAGTTGTGTATGTGTATTATCAGGCGCGCGCCTAAAACAAACAGATGACAACTTGAGTAATTGGCTTAACGAAGCGAAATAAATATTTTAAGCAGTCGCCGACTTAAGGCAAAAACGTTAAACGAACTGAAAATAATTAATCAGGACCAGAGGAGTTTATTATGTTAAGCTAAGTAAAGACTTACTTATAATCTAGAAAAAATAAATCACGTAACGTGTCCCACAAAACCTCCAAATAATTCATTAAATTGCCGGTAAATGATAAATTTAAGCTGTTATTTTAGTTAAATAGAAAAACTTTGTTTTTATAACTTCCTTACAGTTATTGGCAAAATTATGTAACAAACACTTTTATTTATAATATTGAGCTAGAATTGTTATATTAATATATAAAAATCTTAGTAGTAGATTTTTATTGCCAAAAAACAGCCCAAGTAACACTGGAACGCCTGTCACTACTGTTGAGCAATAATATATAAACATAATTGTCACAGTTTTGTAGGCGCTGTTACTTATCAAATTACCGGAGTAACTAAATCTATAATCCTGTCTTAAAATGAGCACAATGTTGTTCTGTAAAAATATCTAAAAAATTACCCTCCGTGTTGTCCCACATGCATTACCTACCATGAAGTGAAAGTCCTGCCTCGTTTCGTTTTGTTAAAAGAAAATATGTGCCTTTGGTTGTTTTTGGAATAAAGAACAGATATGACATTAATAGCCCGAATTATTCTTTTGGGGAGGAGAGGTTAACAAATATCGATATTCGAGAATTAATAACAAATAAATAATTGGAAAAAGTTTGATTTTTTGTTATGTCAATGCTATTAAATACATTGCATGCATTCTTTCAAAGCAGTAATGCATGCCCAAGTACGGTCAATTTATGTTTTCTTTAACGTTGATGGTAATTCAACAGACGGTATTTATTTTATTAGTTTTTATTATGTAATATTAGAAAAATATATATGCTCTAAATCGTACACAATCAAATTAGAAGAAAGGTAAATATATGTGGGGGTACGAGGGACATTTCTTAAAACACTTTTTTTGTATAATACTGCTTGTTTAATTTATGTTAATATAAAAACACATTATTCTCCGTTTGGTAGCCGATATACGAGAGAGCGACGCCGTTGCGACACACGTCAATCTTTTTTCTTCTTCTTTTTTCAAAGTTAGCGCTATGCGTTGTTACTAACCAGTCCCACATATATGTAGGAAATATATATACATAGAACAATATAACAGGGCAAGTTCATTCTGAAGAAATACTGTAATTTAATTAAAGTAAGAAGTGTAATTATAATTTGAGTATGGTATTTTCAGATTTAACTTTGTTATACAAATTTAAGGGTATTATGTTAATTATGTAATAAAATATAAACATCGCCCCAAGCTTGTCTGACAGTCTTTAGGAAATGGGTTTTGTTTATTATTTAAATTTCTCAAATATATTATGTGAAGATCACACTCTCTTTCTAAAATTTATCTTCATAATAAATATAATAAGTATTTTTTCATACAGTAAAACTTGAATATTATATTCGAAATAAGTTAATGACATATGATAGAAAATATTTTTATTAATTAATTAATTATATTGTTGGTAAAGACGTCGTGGAACAACAGGCTAGTCCTAGTTGTTCTACATCAGACAGATTTTTAATTCTACATCATCCTCCACTTTTAATTAATAACCATTAGTGTGTTTAGATATAGAACTTATCTATTATTAACAAAATCCTGTTCAATGATTGTCCAAAAAGAAATACGAGGATTTTTTATATTTTCTATTGTATTACATTCGCAATAAAATTGAAGTTGGAAAATGTAAATAAATTTATAAATTTTACTTCACGACAAGTGAAGTCAATATATATATTATGTGGTAGTATTTGCTAAGAATAGACTATGAGTAGAACGCCCATAAGATGTTATAGCACACAGTTTTAGTAAATAAAGAAAAAAGAAAAGCATCTATATAATATTATGATGATACGTTGTATCAACTGATGACAATAAATAGTAACCAATTTAATATTTGTGTGAAAAAGGGATTTATTAACGTAATTTCTATAGAATTACAGAACACTTACATGTGGAAATAAATAACTATTTTCCTTAATGTGCAAGGTTAAACGATAACAGGTTAATACCCGCCTGTCTGGTCATTATTATGAGGTATTTAAATACATCAATATATTTCTTTGCAGTTCTGCAGCAACCGCTTAAGCATTCAGTTGATAAAGTGAGTATGAGTTATATTTTAATTAGTAATAAAAAATAATTAATTAAAATATTAATTATATTTTTGTTTTCATTCATTAGAAATAAAATTATATATTACTTTTTTTGTTCACAGATGATACTTTTGCTTTGTGTAACACTCATTGTTTTGGCCCGAGTACAAGCTATTGAAGAGAAATGTGATGGAATGACTATTAATGGTGTAACCCACGTCAAGGAGGTGTTAAAGACGGATTTAGATAGTCCATATCAGTTTACTATAGATTTTAATACAAATCGGTTATTCTTTAGTTACTCTGTACATAAAAAAGACGAGAGGTTTCAATTGGCGTATATAAACCTGGATAAAAAAGAATTTAATGTAGTACCAGGCATTAAAGATGGGTTTACATCAGCCGTGGATTTAATGAACAAGAAAATATATTTGGGAGCTAAAGGAGGAATATATGAATTTAATTTGAAAACGAAGCAAACAAATCTTTTAGAATCAACTAGTCAAAATATTTGGCAGATGTTTTACAAAGATGGCCTGTATTACACTACATATCCAAAGGAAGAAGCGTTTATTTTCAAAGACGGAAGTTCTAAGAGGGTGTCAAAACTAATAGGAACACGAGCCATGCTGATTGCTCTAGACGGAAAAGAAAACATTTACTTTACTAACTCTTCAGGTTTGTTTAAGAACGAAAAGAACAGTGATGATGTGCTAAATCTAGGTGAATATGTTATTAATGGATTGAATTCAGATGTTAACGGTAAACTATATTTCACATCGCCGAATGGTATATTTTCAATAAATGAAAAACAAAATACTGTAGAGCAGTTAGTTACAATGGACAATGTGTATGCTGCGGCTATTGAGAGAGACGGCAGTATACTGTGTGGAACGGAAGATAGTATAATAAGATTTAAGAAAAACGATAAATGTAATAAATAAATAATAACTCTACTAACCTACAATATAATAAACTACCCCGTATCAATCAGTGTTACAAAATTGGATGAAAAGACATTAAATTAATTATAAAAAAGAATTATAATCACATTGATGGAAAATGTTAGTTTAGCTAATAAAAAACACTTATTGTAACAATTTAAAAAAATAAATAGTGTGCTTAACATATTTTTATTCATTTTATGATTTGGTAGTTAAATTGGCAAACAAGTTACTACAGATTTAACAAAAAAAAAGATGTTGGATCAGCTGCAGGTTTCCATATGTGCGTGAACTAGAGCTTTAACATTCTGATAACTCTATACACAAACTTTGTTCCGGAATATACATAAGAAAATTTTTGATGGTGAAACGCTTTTTTAATCATGCTTGACAAACTGTTGACCACAAATTGACAATCTGCCACTATACTGAGTTTAGGGCGTCATACAAATGAGAGCAAGCTTATCAGATGATAAGAAGTAAAGTACATATTAGGCTAATGTACAAAAGATAAAAAAAACGATAAGTCAATGTTTTAGTATATATTTAGGTTACAGATGATAACAGGAGCACAGCATGAATAATAATGGCATAATAACAGATTTTTTTCATTATTATAAAGAGAACAGAAATGTTTTTGCATGTTTTACAGCATAAACAAAAAGTATTGAAAATAAAATATTAATATATGTAGAAAATCGACTAAAAATAGGGAAAATTGAAAGAATGTTATTTGTCAAAATTATATTATAAAAAAGGGTTAGGTACTAACTTCTCATTTGAATGTTAATATTTAATATAAGGGATTTGTTTTAAAACAAGCTGTATAAACATTTGCGACCAGTAGATAAAGTGCGACTAAATTAACAGCAAAGGTTAATGTTATCAAAAGTAAACTGAACTCACTTATCATGTTTTCATAAATCTATAATTATGGATCAAAGACGAATAAAATAATAACAGACTGGTCGCGTAACAAAGAAAACATTTTTGTTTATATTTTAGAGAAATAATATCACGAAGAAGATAATATTATTTATAAGAGAATGCTAAAGATAACCGCACTGAACGATTTTGACAGAAATAGTTTTACATGATTAAATGATCTAACTAATCATAATGAAATGTGAAATTATGACAATACTTCATAGTCGCGATACATTATTAGAAACAAGAAAAAGTAAAATCTTCATTTTTTTTCATTTATTGCTATTCATTTAGAGATCGAAATGCTGTTATGATGACTGCTACTCCAGAAGTCATGGATCCAATGAATCATTTTTGCAACAGTTAATGCTGTGTTAACTGTTTTATATTTTATCTTTCTCTTTTCATCGAATTATCTTAACAATCTCACGACTTTCATAAAATGCTTAGAAGATGACCTCTTAAATTTTATGTAATATGGAAGAGGTCTTTTTTTGACTGTAAATTCTTAGTTTTCATCCGTATTCTTCGAAATATTTGTTTAAAATTTCAACTAACAAAGTATAAATGGATAATTATAACTTAATGGTCTAACCTTAATATAGTGGTTTCAGTTCTTTTTATCAAGAACATTCGGTACTTTCAATGTTGTAAGTTTAATTTGCTGTACTACCATTTCAAATTGTGTTGTAACACGGAATTTTGCTTGATATTTCTTACAGTGGTCTAAGAAAACAGGATACATATATTCTAAAATTGAATGATCTACAGTAGGGAAAAGATGGTGTAGTGTATGATGTCCGAAAAACGTCATAACTTTGAAAAAGTTGTCATTTATGTCTCGACGATCCATAACTGCTTCTACTTCATGTAATCCCCAGTCCCGCGTAACGTCACTAAAAAAATATAAAATGGTTAAACTAATCCATTGCTGCTAAAGATAATTATTTTTTAATTACAAAAGACTTACTCTACTTCATCTCCATCTCTAAAACAAATGGGATGGTGGTGAGCAGCGTTGGATCCAATGTGAAAGAATATAAAACTTCCAGTACATATTATCCAAAACCACATTGTCAGAGCATCATAAAAACTACAACCGCTCAAGATGTACATCCAAACAGGTGTTAAGAAACAAAGAAAATCGTGCCAGCGGTAGTGGTTAAAAAGAAAATCTTTACGCAAAAAATTTAAAATGAATCTGAAAATTTATAAAAAGCATTTATATCTTACTGAATTAACACTGCTGAAAATTTAAGCTGTTTAGCAACAAAAACTTTAATTACCTTTTAAAGAAATTAACAGGGAAAAGAAACCCAAAAGTGAGTAATTGAATAAAGATTGCGAGGTGTCCATAAATGTGTAATCGGTTTTTCAATGGTAACCAGAAAACAAACGGCTCAAATGCACTTATTTCTAAATCCATAAGCGTGTTTGGATATAAGTGATGAGAAAGAGCATGTGATACTCTAAAATCCCTGCAAAGAAGTTAATATAAATATATTATTTCATTAATTTTGTATGTAAAATAAATAATGTTACAAACTCTAATACCTGTAAGACCACATACTGAGGTTGAATAGATACATCCTCCAATTGGTTTTCGAATGAATATAATTGTGCGCTGCAACAACTATCCAAGCTAAACTCAACGATGCTGTTAAGTATGATGTCATAACAACCCAGTAATTTTTAGCAATGCAGGAGATAGCACATGTTAACAGAAAAGTAATAAACAATCCGTCAATAATCCTGTCTGTCCTTTTGTGAGTGTTTTTTGGAATATTTTGAAATTCTGTCCAAACTGCTCTTTTTAAAGATCGATAAAATCCGTCATCTTTAAAAGTAAATGGAGAATTTCGGGGTGTTTCAGCGTTTTTGACGTAGTATTTAGCTAATACTTTATTGACGGCTGGATTTAAGTGATGACACTCAAATGCTTCCGTTATGTCAGTACCCTGAAATTATGTGTGATTACTTGAAAAAAGATTGGGCGTTCAGAGCCTGTTGTTAAAATATATTTATTTCACTAAAATAGCTACAATTGAACACTCAGTTAATAAAATATTTTTTTTAAGTTATTACCTTGGTTAGTTCCAACCACTCCGCTCCGCCGGGATGAACAGCGAGAAAACTGTCCAAATCGTATAACCCATCATGTACTCTCCACAAACCTTCGGCTCCATCATCCATAGATTTTCCGGTTAACCATTGAACCGGATCTCTAAGTCCATCATCCCTAAGGGAAGGATACACTAATTGAGGAAAACTCACGTGAGTCTTTTTTTCATCTGATCTTTTATAAGCAATTTCCAAATAATCCCTATTAGGCGGCATTTCCACTACCTTCGCAAATATTTACAACGATGGTTTTGTTTTTGCGAAACGTTTGTATTTATACGGATGACCCCCAAACATCTCAATATCTTCAAATGATACAAACGAACCTGAAAGATATTTAGTTTATCAAAAACAATGTACAAAATAACATGATAATTTAAACGATTAATTTTTAACAAAAGAAATCAAAATATTATTACATATAGTGTTATAATTATTTTATAAAATTACTTTCTGTTATTTTATATTCATTGATATCTTTGTTGCGATAAATTTCAAAACTTCGCTACAAGATACAAAAAGCAACACGAGTTTAAACTTTTTGTTAGTTGCTATTAGATTAATAGTCATCGCTAGTCGCAGAAATCGACACAATAGTTTTTTTTATTAAATAAAAAAATGAGACTAATTGCTAACATTTAAATATTTGTTATTGTTAGTGTAAATGGCGCCACTAGAATCAAACTGGGATCACATAGCAAGTGAAAGGATTAAAGAAAAGAGAACTCACGTTAGTTTTCCACAACTTAAATATCCGTCTCTAAGAGATTCTGGATTTAGAGACTCTATACAATGGCTCACTGGAAAAGCGATGGACGATGGTGCTGAAGGTATTTGGCGAGTTCACGACAAGTTGTACGATCTTACTAGTTTTATAAAAAAACATCCTGGAGGTGAAGAATGGTTGGAATTAACTAAGGTACGAAACTTATTTGTTTTAATGAGAAACTAATTTTTAATTCTAATCTCCCCAGCCTTAATTAATGAACATTTAACATTTATAACACATTCGATGAAATTTGATAACAGCTTTTATAATTCAGGACACAGATGTAACAGAAGCATTTGAAGTTCATCATTTAAATCCGGCAGTTGAAACAGTTCTTAATAAATATTACGTAAGAGATGCAAAAACGCCGCGCAATTCTCCATTTACATTTAAAGAAGATGGTTTCTACAGAACGTTGAAACGAGAAGTTTATAAAGAATTACCTAAACTACCGAAAAATGCTTCAAGAACCACAAATTTAATAACAGATTTACTGTTCCTATCACTTCTATGCAGTGCCGCCATGGCGTGTTGGGTTACAAATTCTTGGTTTGCTCACTTGTGGTATATAATCGCTTCTATCTGTTTGTCATTATTGACTGTTGCTTGTCATAATTTTATACATCGTAAAACTAACTGGAGAATGTTTATATTTAATATGAGTATGTGGTCTTACAGGTGAGTAAATGAAGACACATGTAGTGTAATTTTTGTTTTTCATAGTTGTTGTAATTTATTGAATAGCTTTAATACTTGTTGTGTGTTTTGCTTACATAATGTTAAATGTTTATTGCTGTTGTTGACTGACTTATGAGGAAAAATTAAGGACTATTCTTAAAGAGCGTGAAGTTGCTTCGTTTCGAAAATAAGTTAATAATCCAATTACTTTTCCTGGATCATTTACTAATTGATAAATAATTATTTAATGATAAACCAAATGTCTTCGGTTCAAGTAGTAGGAAGCGATCCATTATTTGGATTGGAAGGCGCCAACGATCTTCTCCACTCTGAATAATGCTCATGTTTATTTAAGTTCAGCTTACTTCAATAAAAGAAGCCACTACTTATTAGACGTCGCATTAATACATAAATATTTTCAGAGACTTTCGAGTGTCACACGCTTTATCACATCATCTCTACACAAACACTCTCATGGATCTTGAAATCAGCTCCTTGGAACCGATTCTGTTATATAATCCTAGAAAAGACAAACCACTTTACGCCAGACTTGGATTTATAACCGAATTTTTCTTTTTCCCTTTCATTTTTATTTCAAATTTCGCTAAAAGGTAAATTGTATATTATAACTTATGTTTACTAAGTTCGTGTAGTATTTTGTTTGCAAATATAAAGTCACATACCTATATTTCTTTAAAAAGTGGCACGTATTGACAGGGGAAGTATTTTTATTACCTGTTTAATTTCTGTCTTAATATGTAATCGGCAAAACTTTACTTTGATCTGTGTTGTAAGAATTAATTGTAATGAGATACATAAATGTTTGCTTTGATTCTCATTATGTTTTAGGTTTCTTTCGATATTTATAAGAGACGGCTTTTTCAAGAACCATTTTGGATGGCATGACGGGCTTGGATTCATTCTTCCTTTCTGGATGTGGATTATTACTGGTAGTCCTCTTTTAAAGGTTATATACATTTGGCAATGGATAGTATGTACGGGTAGCTTGTTTTTCTTTTTGATTGGTGTTAACGCTGCTCACCAAAACCCAGAGGTAATGAAAGACGGCGACCAGCTAAGGTAATTTTTCTTATTAACCGTATTTAATTACAAAAAGGAAAATAAAAATAATTTTATGATTTCCAGTCGGTATTGTTCAAATCTCAAATAAATAAGAGAAAATTGAATACTCATCATCAACAATTGACAAACATTCCTTTAATTTTTCTCAGTATGTCGCTGAGCATTACCCACAAAATCATGTTTACTGCGCAATTTTAAATCAATAAGAACAACTAGTTTCACTTTCTTTTAATTAGATATGTAGTAATCAAATTATTTAAGAAGGTACTAATAAAACAATATAGCGTGAATGTAGATAGGTATAAATATTTACTGCAAAAAAATATTGAAATTTTCAGAAACGAAAATCCGGACTGGGGCGCACACCAAGTGGAGGCGCTACTCGATCGGAAGGACATAAATGGCAACGCATTTGCCGTAGTGACGCTGTTTGGAGAGCACGCACTCCACCACATGTTCCCGACCCTTGACCATGCAATGCTCAAATACTTGCATCCTCTTTTTATAGATATTTGTGAAAAATTTAAAGCCAACTACCGGATGTCTACACAGTTTCAAATGGTACTTGGTCAAATCAAAGAAACCATGAGAACTAATTATAAAACTATTAATAATTAATTCTCGTTACATATTTTCAAATCATTAAGTTGCTATAAATACTTCATAAGTGTAAAATCTTTTTTTTTCTTACTAAGTAAGAATATTAAAATTATTGTAAATAGTCGCGCTGCTGTCTATAACGAGAACTTTCATTTAATGACCTTAGTTTTTTTTATATTTACATGGTGCAAAGGTTAAACGATTGCTAATAGGTTTTTTTATGGAAATGTTCAATATTCAAACTACGAGGAAATGGATTTGCAATTCATATTGCATGATACAGACTGACGACTGTGAATATCTACATTATAAACATAATGACAAAGGTGAAAACGTTATGATAAAAGTTGTACAATATGTAGTAATTATTTGTAAACTTTGAGAAAAAAACATTACTATTCAATTTTAGCAAGTAATCGTCATACAAAATCGGTACTCTGTGAACGTACTATGCGTAGTACTCCATCACCCTTTAAATTATAGATTAACAGGTCCCCTTTGTCCGCAGTATTTTTAAAAGTAATGAACCGTAACAACAAACAAAGTAGGAGTGCGCGTGAAGCTCCTGAGCGAGAGAACAATGGGCGGAACGGAGTCTGGTTTTTATTACAGACTGCTTGTGATAAAAACCCCTCGTGTAAGTTAAATAGAGAAACAAAAACAATAAAAGCGATTTCATTAAAATTTTGTTGCAAAACAATTTATATCTTAATACATTTTTTTATATTATCAAAATGGAAGCAATGAACAAGAATTCAGTTCGGAATTGGAAAGAAAGGACCAGAAAATTTAAAAATATTGCTGCTTTCTGCGAAACGAACAGAACTTTGACTTTGAGTGGTAATTGATATTCTGGCTAAAAAACGTGGTTTTGATATGTTTATGGACTAATTACCTACCTTTAGTACTTGTCATTAGGACCCCATAGTTAAATTTTCATATTTTAGTTATTTCTGATTGTCAGTAAATGTCTGTGTATCAAGAATTTTTTTAAATTTATCTAGTTTTTAGTAACAATAAATATATGTAAATGATAATTTTAATTAGGTATATTAACCTTGTGATTAAAAGTAATTCACTGAAGGTGGTTTGGCTTGTTTGAATTTTAAAGCTTATTTTCAAACTCATATAGTAAGTTTGAGTTAAGTGATTTCACAATTGAAAAGTTGTTTTTAAAAAGCATAATGTCTGTACTTTCAAAGTTACAAGTATGATCAAACACGGCACAGATAGTAAGTAACGTATGCAGCAGACGTTTGTGTACGGAAAAAGTTTACGTTATTCACAATGCCAGATGCTTGCCGGATGCTATATTCATTTGTTGAAAGCTTGATGAATAATACATTTTCGTGTTTCTACTTCGTTTCATTTTTCTGAAAGTAAAGAAAGAAAAAATCTAAACACAACACCAAATCGAGTTAAAGGTGATCTGTTAACATATATATCTGAACTAATCTGAAATTTATTTTAATAGGTACTTACTTAAAAGGTTAGTTCTTTTAAGTAAGTACCTATACTTTTTACAATATTAAAGAAAAAATAACGGGTTTTAACAATAGATTTAATTAAAACTTTAATTAAATAAATACTAAATAGTCTTTAAAAAATATATTTTTGGATTTTTATAATTTTTCGTTCAAACATATAACTATAACTAATGTAAAAAAGAACATTAAATATGATTTATTTGTTTGATAACAAAACACAACGAAAGCGATAGAATGACATTTTTACAAACAAACGACCGTCAAAAACATTACGGATTGAAAATTGGTGCAATTTGTTAAATTTATGTGTCCCGAGAGCGTTATAAAGATGTATGAATTTATGTTTTTATTTACACCTAAATTTTTAAACATTCTTATATTTCCTACACAGGTATCGTAACATATACAACATAGTCACGGATCTTTAAATTTACTTCAAACTTACTACTTTATTTTAAATCTTTTTAAATTATTACCTATTTAAGAACTTTGTTATAAAGATAGTAACTAAAACAATCTAAAGTTCGTACCGTTTAACTAATAAAAGAAAAGAGGTCCTTAATCATAATCAGAACCGAAACCGGAATGGAACCAGACCGTCACGAACAGGGCAGCTTAGCGCAAGGCAGGGCAGGGAATGGTTGAAACTTAAGATTTTCATCACCTTATCCAACAGCAGGACAAGAGTTACCAGAGTATTTTTCGGATAAGTTCTATTATTGGAGTTTTCAAAAATATATTAGATTGTAAGGCCATGAACATGAAGTCAGATACTTGTAGTTTAAAAATTGTTAGTGACAGTTTGAAAAACTTAATACTTGCGCCTTGGAAGAGAACTGGGTTCATTACGTTCTATGTAGATCAAATGCTGACATTCATCTACATATAACATTATGGACGTTGTGCATTAAAATAAAACGTTTTAACGTTTTTGCACATCACTTTTGTTCCAATTTTCTGAAAGCTTTCCGGGGAACACATTAATTACCGAAAAGTGTTTATACTGTGTAAAACCACGTTATGTAAAGCTTTTCAAAATGTTTACTGTAAAATTTTTGACTAGCAGCCAAAGTTGCCTGTTTCTTTGCACTTTTCGTTAACATTAACAATATTAAAAATCATGGAGGTGGAGCAGTAGGCTGGCAGATGATGTTAATGACGACACTGATATAAAATGGTTGTGTCTTATACTAATTTTTATAAATGATAATGAGACTAAATGATGGTGAATCATGCTTCCCCGGAACGCGCTATAGAAGAAAATGTTAAGCAGTGGGCATCGATAAGCTGAAATGATGATATCTCTTTCATATGATATCTTTAACAAAACAATATCTGTTATGTAATATCACATAAAATTAAAATAATTAGATTTTGTTAGTGAATAAGTTATTTAAATAAGATAAAACATTGATTAATTTGGAGACACCTTTATCACTCATAGTGATAAATCAATCACTGTCTAATATTCATTACAGGCCCGCAGTTCCATTACTAAAATTAGTAATAAATCTTTTTGTCGTTATTTAATAGATTGTAATGACTTTAAGCACAAATTAAATTACTGAATGCTAATGGTTTATTTATTAACAGTTATTCCGACACGTGTC
>DWLS01002457.1:0-18036 GCA_018246255.1 Pachliopta kotzebuea | reverse complement strand
AGCGTCTAACTGAGAAGTAGAAGAGAAGTGTATATTTATTTGATTGATAGAAACAACCGAGGGGTCAACATCAGAGGAGGTATTTCCTATACCCAGTGATCTCAGAAATTTCCAGGAATCTTTCATAGAGGAATTTAATAAGTTGTTGTGAATATAGCGCCGTTTAGCAGCTCGTACCGTAAGCATCTACCATGTACCACAAAGACTGATTCAATTTCATGGTTATCTGTTTTGTTGTTAAGATAATGGCAAGGTTTTTAGAACTAATATACCTACTACTATTGTAAATCTGCTATAATAGTATTTTTGTGTTCCAGCTGTTAATATATAAAAGTCACGGTATTTTTAACAAAAATTTCACCACCTACATCCTCGTTGTCATTTAACACCTTGGAAAATTATGTGCTCCTGGTTAATTTATTTATATATAAGTATTAATAAATTATTTTATGTACTTAATTTTCGTCTTCATATTATCTATAGAAATAGAGAAACAAAATGTTCAAATATGTAAAACTGTAAAGTTTAAAAATTTGTTGCCTTTATGAATTTTTATTACCAGAAGAAATTTTTTAAATAATTTTATTCATTATAACTGGCTACAGATAAATTTTTGTGTATATCCATCAAATTTTCATGACTGTGGTCCGTGTATAAATGTGTTGGTTAGTGATATTTATTTCTTTCAAGGTGAAATCGGACTACTTCATTAAATCTGTTTATTTTACATTCGAAGTTAAAATTTAATTTGGGCGTTATAAATAATAGTTTACTAAATAACGAGCGATAACAAGTTCAATGTTTTGACTTTGATTATACATTCACATTTATCTCATATAATCTAAAATTCAAAAGAAATTAAATGCATGTAACATTTTTATATCTCGGCTTTTCTATTTATTTACTCGATTAATTTTGATTTAAATATTGAAACATCTTTCACACTAGGTATTTATTAATTACAATAAAAGTTAATTTTATAATCGCCTACGTGCAAACATTTTTTATAGTATTTTTAATAAAGATTGTAAACATTTATTTATACTAAAAGTAAATAATTAAATTTGTCAAATTTTAGGATTTAGCTTTTGAAACTACCAATATTTTTTCTATAATTAATACTGTACATTTTATAGTAAACGATATAAAATTCTAAAAATCTTCACAATAAAACTGGCTTATAACAATAGAGGCAGGACTTTAGTTTGTATAATGCGTAAGTTAAGTAACTACTTATTTACTAGTAATAGAAATAAAACCGTCTACTCTTTAAAAATCTTGCATTTATTAGAGAAGATAAACCAATACAAAACATTATTTAATTTTGTAATTTATAATATCTCACAGCTTTACCGTCCCATTTGTTACTTGTCAGCGTCTGAAATGATAAATTAACCTTTACACCATTTTTGCAACTATAAGGAAACAATAACACAACAAAATAATACTGTCATTACAGTAATAAAAGGTTTTTTTTTGAATTGTAATAAATAGAAATAAGATCTAATTAATCATAAACTAAAACTAATTTCAATATATTTAAAAGTTGAGTGTCTTGTAGCTTAGTTAACACATTCCCGAATATGGCATTGCATATGTTTTTATTCATTTAATACCTGAACACTATCCCACCTGGTTTTAGGTGGCGACGTGGTCTGTTGCGGTAAAGCGTATTAACCTAGTAAATGCTTATTAGCTTTTTTTCTAATTGTGACTAGTGACCAAATCAGGACTAGCAAATTTTGCGTATCCTCAAAAGCTGGTTATTTTTCTGATTATTATGCTAATATTCTTGGACCACATCGGTTTACTCATACTGTTTTATTTTACCCCAAACTTAACCTCAAAGGGAATCGAACCCATATTTGTTCTATTTGGTTAAATTCCTGTGCAGTAATAACTGTGCTGTAATTATTTCTGAATGATTACCTTCTACTTGATTACTGGATTGTCTCGCAAATGAGTTTTTATTATATTTGTTTATTATTTAAACAACTTACCACAATTAATTTATCGTCCTGGTACTCCCTAGTTGTGGTTAGGATATATCCATCTTCAAACTTCTGGGTTTGGACAAGCGTGTTTCCATCAAGAGTGAAAATTGATTTAGACTAGAAAAACATAAAAATTATAAATCTGTATATAACCGATAAGGAAATATAAGAGAAGTAAATCTGAATTTTTAATGACTTGATATTTAATTATAAATATGGGTAATTGAAATGAAGGATTTATGAACATATATGTAAGTATTGGAGACGTTATCTAAAAAATATATACTGTTATTTTCTCATTACTTAACTTCATTGTTAACTTTAGTGAATTATTTTAAGTGACTATTGTAAAAAAAAATTAACAAAATGAAAAATCAACTCTTATCTTCCCACTTAAAGTTGGTACAATTTTCGAAATTGTTGTAGAACCGACTTGAATTTCCTTATTTGTTACTAACATGATCATAATCGTCTGAAGGACAAGAACTTTCTTTAGGATATTCTCATCAATTAATCCCGTGACCGCACTTTCCGTTAGTAAATAAAAAGTACATAGTAGTAAAAGTAAGTAGTGTTAGTAAGTTTCATCAAAATTAAATATTCTTTGCGATTTGTATTTTTATTAGAATTACGTATTTACGGCTTATGTAAAAAACTCGGTGTACTTACGACGCGTGTCGGATTAACATACTCGTCAAATTCCTCCCCTAGCTTGAAAGAGACTTCCTTCTTTTCATTTGAGGCGATAGCGTATATGGTATAGGTGTCGCCGTTCTTTTCTATCTTCTGTGAAGGCTTGAATTGTTTAAAACTCTCTTTTCTCTCTGGTGTCATACCTGTTTAACATCACGTCAAATTTATTAGAAAGTTAACTTTGATTTTAAATACAAATTAAAATCGTTGAATTTTATACGATTTGTTCCCCTTGTTTACGATAAAGAAGATTTTTATTAAACATTTTTACGTTTTCCATGATTTGTAGGATTGTACTAAATATTTAATTACTTCATATTTTGTATCATAAATAGTTTTAATACATATTATAATAGTTTGCTGTCCTTTAATAGACGGCGGCGAATAACATAATATAATAGTTATATGTACAATATTGAGCAAAATTACAGGTTATTTCAATACTTTAAATTCATAAACACTTAGATCCATTAAAAATATTGTTTTAGCATAAGTCCTGTAATCAAAAAAATTTTCAAGTAAAGGCTGCGATGATATCCGTGAGTTTTGTATGAATTTTTAGTTCATGAAAAAACAGAAGAGAAGTATTTTTCATAAAAAAAAACACTTATATTTCTTATAAAATTTTATTTGCAGCGTCTGCCATTTAACAATTATAACAAATTATTTTAAGCTTGAATTGTTAAGATAGTTTGTAATATCTGACTGCTTTGCCATCCCAATTATTTTTTGTCAGCGTCTGAAAAAAAAGGTTAAATTTTTACAAAAGAATTGTTACAAATAGATATAAGACATATATATATAAATTGGCCGTCTATGAGCTAATTTTTTGTATTATTTTCTAACACCCTGTATGGATGTAATCTATATAAGGATCACTGTGCCAATATTAACCGGCTCAACATGGTGTACAAACACTACTGTTGTGGTTATAAGGTAGTTTATGGAATTACCTTCAGATTATTAAAACGAAAAAATTAACGTCATACGTGTAGAATTTTGTATAAAATATAAACTAGCGACGATTTGTTTTGCGCAGACGTTCCCCATCATTTGTTGCAATGTATGCAACTTTAGTTTATGTTATGTAACTGTCATTAGGGCTCAATCGCTAATAGCATACTCTGCATATAAGAGAATCCTAGTCTAATTATAGGACTACTTGAATAATGGTATTTGGAAGGTAGTCCGGCAGTCAAACATGAGAATTAGATTCTACTATTTTGTGCTTACTCGGTTTATCTATCTACGAATTCATTAACACGTAACATCATGGGAATATATCTCAAGGGTGGGCTCATCGAATTTAAAAGAAAAATTATTCGTTATGTGACTTTGGTGAAACTTCAAGCCTTTAGCAGAGTCTCCGCAGCATTCATCCATATATTCGTACACATTGAAAATTTATTTTTTAAATCTTACCACTATTAATTTATCGTCGAAATACTCTCTCTTGGTCGTTATTACATCTCCATATGCATATTTTTGGACTTCGGTGAGTGTATTGCCATCTAACGTGAAAATCGTCTTTGACTGAAATGTGAATATATGACACATATATTGTAATATCTATAACATAGAAATATCGTATAAATATAAAAAAATTCGTAAGTTTACAAGTAATTTTACAATCTTATAAGTGTACAATGATAACTTGTACTGCAGTACAAACCACAGACCTTCTTAAAAATGGACTTCGGAGCTAAAATTTCTGTTCTTTCGCTGTTACATATTATTTATTTATAATCATAGTTACCTTTTTAAAAGATTCAAATGATTAATTTGTATTAATAATTGATTTTATTTGAGAATACTTTGTCGTGCCACCTTTTAACAAATTTAGTGTTTTAGGTAATGTTGTACAAGCCAAATTGACAAGAACCTATTTTTAACACAGAACTAAAAGTATATTCTGGTGAATTCATTATTTATATATTTCATAAGATTTAAAGCATATTTATCTTTAATGAAAAGCACACTAACAAACTAAAACCAATAAAAAGTGATAATAATACTCACAGGACGTCCCGGAACTGAATTTTCATCAAATTCCTCTCCTAGTTTGAAGTCAACCTGTTTAGTTTCGGTGTCAAATAAGGCCGTAAGAGTATAAGTGTCCCCATTTTTGTCCAATTTCTGCTTAGGTTTGAGTTTCCTCAGTTTTTCTGCAGAGACCCCTTAAAAATAATTTAAAGGTATCAGAGATGTTCCATAATTATTAATAAATACAAAATTTAACTTCATTCAGACTAGAGTACGAGATTTAGGGCCCACGAGCCTGTATACTAGCTTCTATAATAAGTCAAGCGGTTTTTACTTTTTATGAAATAAATAAAATACACACCTTGTTTGATACATTCATTTTTACAGATAACAGTTTCCGGTGTTGCCACGAAAATGTTTTATAGTTCAAGCAGATAAACGCGATTAATATTTCCGGCACACAATTAAGTTCTTTCAAAATTCTATACAAAATAAAATATCCGTAATTTCCTGATGAAACATTCTACCAATGAAATTGACCCTTTTTTTAAGAAATAAGTTAAAGTATTTATTCAAAGTAATAATTTTTTGACCGGGTCAAGCTGGCACCTAAGAAGCTCGGTGTACTGAATAGGTGGAAGTAGTATTTCACTACTGAAGAGAGAGTATTGCTCTATAGAGCTCAAATTCAGCCTCATTTTGAGTATTTCTCGCATCTTTGGGCGGGAGCACCTAAATGTCAGCTGGGACCCTTAGACTCAGTGTAAAACAGAGCTGTGAGAATTATCGATGATGCATTGCTAACAGGTGGTATTGAACCTCTTAGTTGTAGGAGAGACCTTGTTTCCTTGTGTGTGTTCTACCGCCTCTATACCGGGATGTGTTCAGATGAAGTGTTTAAAGTTTTTCGACCTTGCTTGAATTGAAAATGTAAAAGTGCTAGACAAATGGGTACCCCAATAACTTAAAGATTACGCAACTTTTTGATGAACATGTGCTGATTTGTTTAAATACAGTTTTTTATTAACGTCATAAGCATTACTGCAAATGTGTACTTGAAGATCCAATAATAATGGAGAAGATCGTACATCTGCAACGAGCTCTGATCAATCGACTGCCTTCACTGCTTCACTGTAACTTTCAATCCCATACCGCAATACACACGGTCCCCAAGTTACAAGAATTAGAGGTTTGAAATACTCCGTCATCCACCATACCGACCAGATATTGCAGCAACCATTGTGTTTTCAAAATATGTAGGATAACTTTTTTTACAGGAACAATGTTCAATTGACCACGAATAAAAAACATTGGCGACAATGCATCGATTACATAAGTTACTTTGATTAAATGAAACAAAAACATCAGAAAAAATAACTATACCTTTTTATAATTTTTTCGAATAAGGATTTCTTCTAGTTTGAATGCCTAATAAAATCAATTTAAGTATAATGTAAAAAAAATATCAACCTACAAATGTAATAATTTCATGTTATCAAAATTATGTGTAACTGTAATATTAAAAAAATATTTTTGAATCTATTATGTTTATGTGTTTTACAAATAAAAACATTTTTACACTTTTGAGGTGGCAGCAACGTATTGGAGGCGGTCGATTGTAAACGGCAATTTATATCAAATCAATGAACATTAATCGCCTTAAAAAGATAATGTGACTTACGTAAGCCTGCAAGAACAAAATGTTAGCAAACGAAAATGAATTTCTTTTATATCCTTTTTTAAACATAAGACAATTACCTTGTAATTGTAATTGTACTCAATATCATTTAAAATTAATGCTTCATTGTTATATGTACACATAAAAATATATGTGTAACGCGAAGTAACTTTGTACGTATATAAATATAAAAAGCGTTAACAAATTATGTCTCTTCTTAAGTTAACATTGTTTTCATCGTATTTTAAAAGTTATCAGAATTTTAATTATTTATTATAAATTTCTACCTGATAATAACCTTTTTTTAAAGATTATAATTTAGTTTAAAACAATTATCGGAAATTTATTAATAATAATTAGTTTTTCCAATAGAACATGTTGTGCTGAACCTACATAAAGTGAGACCAGGGCAGGAGAAAGAAGAAGAAGAAGAATTAATTTTTCCAATAACATACTTATCTGGTCCACGTATGTATATTAGAGTACAAAGGGCGAACTTAATGTCTAGGTTGCATGCTTAGTCAGTAAAACCTAGTAAACAAAGGAAATGTTTAAGGCAGGTGTAAAGAAATACAATAAATGTTAATAAAAAATATTATTAAAAGTAATTTATCCTCATGATATAAACAGAAACATTCTAGAAAATACAGAATGTATTAACTTTAATGCATTGTCTCCGAAAGTTCTCAGTCAAATAAATTAAAAATAATGCAAAATTTGAAAGCTTGCAAAATAAATTATGAAAAGTATGCCATGCAATATAATATATTTAAATATTTACCCAAACTGTCGACGAAGCCATCAAAATTCTCGTCTTTTTCATGTGCATAAAATTTCCCCAAAAAAGCCATTTTCGTTTTTCCTTTTTGACAAAACTCGCAATGACGATCAACTAAGGAATAATGTATACCTGCGATAAGCGGTATTTATAAATATTTTCGAGTAGGTATCAATGTAATCATACTGCAAGTTTTAGGCACATTTCCGTTTTATCTAAGACTAAAGTATGGTTGTTTGGAAAAAAACAAACGAATTTTAATCAACTGTACCATGTTAGAATTGCACTTCTTTTTAATATCCACAAAAATAAATTATTTATGCAAATATTATAAAATTTGATAATTATGTATGGGTATTCCTCAATTTAATAAATTTTATGGACATTAGAACAGGTAACAATTTTTTTTCTTAAACAAAATGATCAAATGACTATAACAGCAAGTGTTAGATAATCTCAGGTAAAAAAAAAAAGAAAAGAAGATAAGATTTATAATCAATTAAATCATATAGCATGTAAGGTTACAAATAATCTTCTTTGACTAACATTAGTTACCATTGACAACAACTTCGACGGTATCGCTTTATGTATTTAAGTTGATACAAAAAACTTACATTAAACCGTGTTATAAAGCCCGTTTTAATCCGATATCTAATTCATTTAATATCGTTTAACATTACCGTGCTTACCGTTTACTATCAATTGAATTTAAAATTTATATCTGATAATGTTATTTCATATCTGCTACTCCTCTCTATCTCTGGGTGTATACAATAAATCGGTAAAGTTAATCCAACGATAACTACCATCTACTTAACTTTGATATCATCATCTCAGCCTATTGCAGTCCACTGCTGAACGTAGGCCTCTCCAATAGATGTAACTTTGATATGTTAAATAATAATACGTTTACGCGGTTAATAAAATATTAAAGCAATACCTTTAAAAAAAGAATCACAAATTACAAACGAGTTTGTTTAAAAGAAAAATTTCTGACATTTGGTTTTCTATACTATTTATATACATTTGCTATTATGTTAGTTTCATTTATTAAATCCTCCTACAGAAAAAGTCGATGCAAATAAGCAATCTCGAGAAAACATTGAAGTGACAAGGCAACAGGCTCTTTGCTGATGATAGGTATTCGTAACTTAAGATTGTCTACATAGGCATCACCTCCATTTATTTTTTTAAGACGTTGTAGCTAATGAAATTAGAGGTCTGCAGAACAACGTGATGCAGTATATATCGTATTAAAACCGCAACCGTAACCATATAAGTGTGATTTCCTGTTACGCCCAATAGGTTTTTTATACTATTATAGGTCACCGATAATTAACCACTTGTGGTTATAAATCAGAAATATATATTTGATATAAATATCATGTACATGTATATTAATTTCACAACTTTAATATATAACTAAACTGTAACTAGTTAAGGTGTTCTTGGTTAGAAATGTGATATAATTAAAAGGTTTAAAGTTTGTTTTCAATTGAGTTATATTATATTTTTATGTCGATTTTTAAATAATTATATAACAGTGTCCAAATTAAAGGTTCGGTAGTATTATCTTTAGGTTAGTAACTCATAAACATGCATAGTCACTGTTACTTGCATTTTATTTCGACAACATTTTCTCGATTTTAAATATTTAACATTTTGTGATAGAATAAAAAAAAAATATGCGTTGAATGTGACCTAACTAGAAATATCTTAATTTATGAAAACTATATAAAAAAAATTGTTTTCATAAAAAGCCTGAGATATTGGAAAATCAACATTAAACACATTTATATATTCAACGAAATTTTTTTTAAAAACTTTCCCATTTCTTCCAGATAATAATATATTTACACCTGCAAAAATGCTTCTACTGATAGCTTACCTTACCTTTAACATTTCTCATTTACTTTCTATGAATACGCAAACATCTGTTTTATTTTAGATTCCAAAATTTGTAATGGCTACTTTACGCACATGGAAATATGCAAGACCTCCGAATTATGATGAAAACGTCGACAAAATTTATCCATATTCTGAGGTTCCGTACTTGGGAGAGTATAACTTGGTTAAAATTCCATTATCTTACAATAAACTTATAGAACACATCGACTATTGGGGTGAAGGAAGGTTGTCCACGCCCGAAGGAATCAGTGGTTTCGCTGATTGCTACAACATCAATCATGTGCATCAGCTTGTTAGTAATGGGAGTGATATTAACAGGAAGATACCAAACAGGATTCCAGTCATCAGCCACACAAATAGTGACACCAGCGCTTACATTAGAGATGATTCAGTTAAACTAGTAACGCTTATGGGTGCCCCTATAAATGACAGTTGTGCTAAAGATATAGCACGAATAATTAATATGGACGTAGGTAAAGTTGTCGTTTTTGGTTTTATCGATGATTCCGCTGATATCAGAAACCTTGAAGGAGAATTAAGTAAGAAAGGTTTGATATATTGCGAAGAATATACCTTACCAAGAAATCTACAAGGATTAACTTTATTTAACAGTCTTCGCGCTTATTTGAACTTTACTGAGTTATGCGATTATTTGTACAAAAACATTGAAGACGCAAATTATAAAAATGCTGTTATAAAAAGCAAAATACTCAACGATAGCGGTAGTGGCAACATGATTTTTGATGTTATAACGAAACTTCTTACAAATGGAAATAAGAACATCATCAGTTACGCTTATCAACTGTGGGATATGGATGCGAGGGACATAATCACAAATTATTTTCCTTTACCGTTTCAAAAGATTTTTAAAGGAGAACATATAGTTATTGTTAACAAAAAATACAACCTTGCACTAAAACTAGACGCCAATACTGATTCTTACAATGACAGAAAAGCGTGGGGTGACGGCAATGATAAGACTAGTGAAAGAGTAAAATGGACAGTTGCACCCATTTGGAAAAATGACTCTGTGATATTTAAAATAATAAACAAAGAACACGGAATGTTCCTGAAATTGGATGTGAACACGGATGGTATAGGAGATAGAAAAGCGTGGGGTGCGAATAACAATGATGAAGAAAGATTTGAGTGGACCATCGAATCTATGATGATTAATTATGATTTAATGTTCTTTATTGTAAACAAAGCTTTTAACCAAGCACTAAAGTTGGACTCGAATACTGATTCATACAATGATAGACTATTATGGGGACATAACGGATCATACACCAACAATCCTGCAGATTTCGGATGGTACTTTAATTAAACGATTTATATATAATACAAAATATTGTAATATATAATACAAAATATATAATACAAACACTTGCAAATGTTCTTTATTTATTTTCTCGTGCAATTGTAATTATTAATTGTATGTAGGTGAACATTTTAAAAAAGATGTACCAATTTCTAAACATTCTGAAGACTGTAACAAAATTAACGAAGGACCATTTTAATTGGGATTTTCATTTAAAATACATTAACTTGCATATTTTTACACATATTTTATTATATTCTTTGGCGAGATGTATAGAAAATAAATAATAAAAGAATTTAGATTTAATCAGTACGTTTAAGTTTATTTAACTTGTATATATATTAATAACATTTTCTATCAATTCACCTGTGAATTATAGCGATAATGAAATGGTGTACCTATACGTATTTTAAAAAAGAAAGATTTAAATAAATATAATAATTAGGTATTTAAATTAATATTGTTCTAAGGCTTCATAAACTCTAATACATTTGCCGTTCCATCCTTCTGCAGTAGAAGTCTGAAAAATTAATAAATAAGAATTACTTTATTAAACTGTCATTATATCAAAGGATATTATAAATATGTAATAATAAGAAAATAAAGCAAAGATTTTGTCTAATGCAAGACTATTGAACACAAATATATCGCCTGATTCAATAATCAAAGCAAAAGTACTTAGCAATAATAATTTAAGTTTATCCATTAAAATATTAAATAAACATTATTCTAACGCCATGATATTCCAGCAATTAAATCAATCAAAAGTCCAATATTATTTCCTATTTTTATTATAATAACAATATTTTTAATCTGTGCTAGACTTCAGTATAACTAGAATAGTTTATAATAGGTAAAATTCTTTAAACAATAAAAACAGCATGCGAGTGGTTTTTGTCGTTTTTAAATAAAAACCCAATTTCATCTAAAATACCGATTACGTCTTTTCTATATGGGTATGATATAGTTACGCAAGATATTGAAATCAGTAGTCGTATAACCAATTAATAACCGGTTTGAATAAAATACTAACCACTGTTAATGTTTTCGATGTAAATTCTCTAACATGCGTAGACTTTCTTCCGTTGTTTTCTACTTGAGTCTGTTTTAACTTGTTTCCTTCGATCACCATCGTAGATTTAACCTGAAAATTTATTTTTTGTTTTAATTAAACATGATTAATGGCTAATATATTATTCGTTATTAAATGTATTTCTAATTTAGTAAAACGCCATAATCATTGCTTGATTGAATAACGTTTTAGTTTCGTTATTTTTTCTTCTCTATTTAATTGTTTTTTTGTTAAAAATCTCATCAAGATTTTATTCTTATTTGAATTGAAAACATCATTAGCAGATATGGAAGAGATATAAAGTCATTCAAGATTTATAACTGTTTTTCTTTTAGCGTTAACGAGAAAGGGTTAAATAGAAATAAATTTGTGTTATTAGTGCATTCACATTAGACGTTGACATTGAATTTGAACTGCCTGTGTGGCACAGAAAGTAAATTATAGCCTTGTAATACGTTTATCCCGGGTTCATTTCTAAAGCCACATGTTATTTAGTTGATGACAGGGCATTTTCAATTCGGCCCAGCTAGCTACGTCCCTCTTATTGAAAATATACCGACATAAACAGTTGCTATATTCTGGTTGTCAATATGGGCGCCATGATTTTCTCGGCGAGCACACTTCACCACCCATAACTTCTTTATCACCTAATATCATATGAATTAAGGCTCAGTCTTCGCCTATCGTAAATAAAAAAAACACCTTCGTTCCGTCTGCCCTCTCCTCTTCGAACTCTTCGCCTAATTTGAATGTGATGTAGACGTTTCGCAGTGCGGTCAACATGGCAAGGGTGTACGATCCGTCTTCGGTTTTGGTTAGTACGCATACCGGTGATAAAGAATTTGCCGCTTTACGGGATATAAACCCAACACCTGGAATTTCAATCATATTTGAAAAGATGTTCGCGAGAAATATCTTTTTTACAGTAAACAAAAAATTTTAGTTATCATGTGAAATTATAAATACAGGCAATGGTATAAAAGTAAAGGGCATAAATTTTTGGAAGAATAATCATATGTATTGATTGATTAATTTATTTAGTTATTCATAAAATTGTTAAATGCTAACATGTCTATTCATTGTTATTATTAGTTCATACAGTCTTTAGTCATTCGTCTATTAATTGAATCATTCTTTAATTTGTTCTTTCGTGCATTAAGTTGTTCACTAATTTTTAACCGTATATAATTTATATATTATACTAAACTAAAACAAGGCCAAACTAAAGTCACTGCTGATATCATTTATATAAAAATTTTATTTATTTAATTTATCATTATCTCTATTATTGCACCTTTAATTCAAATGCAGGTAAATAAAATATAGAAAAGTCGGCACAGTATTGAAAATTAAATGTATTTTTCATTGCCTGTATTACAAAAAAAAAAATTATTTGAAAAACCTTAACCACACCCTTTACAGTTTGTTCAAAATAGATATAAAAGAGCAGGAAAAAGAGGCCTCATTATTAGATTGGACTACACAGAGATGAATAAAGAGTATTGTAGTATTCGTTTCTTATTCACCTAAGAGGAATTAACTTCTACTACTGTATTGTTACATCATAGCGTTAACTCATCCATAGAAATTCCAGTTAAAAGTACCACATAACATACTGTAACAAGTTTATGAATGCGACTTAGTTATGTGCACATGTTAAGTTACGTTGTTTAACATAATAGTTAAACGCGTAAACGCAGCCAACTTCGATTTTTACTGATTTAACTTTTGTATACTATATATATTATTAACATATATACGTTTTCGTTTTATTCGTATTAGCAGAAACACTGTATTTTTGTAATTAATAAAAATGCTAAGTGAAATTAAGTAATGAAATAAAACGTTATATTATCTACGATAAAGGTTGATTTAATCGTTACGAATTAAAATGTTTACATTTAAACTGTTTTAGTTTTATATCATCAACTATCTGTCAACAAACTATTGCAATTAGGATAAAAAATAGACCAATAAAATTGAACACGTATAAGAATGTTGGCAGCAGACAACAACTATAATAAATTTCAATTATTATTCTGGCAAAACAAACAAACCCTAAAAATATTATTTATTAGTAATAAACCTTGAGATGATTTTGTAATAATCCAATACGTATAATATGAGAACTGTGTTAGATAAAGTGAATAAATGTATTCTTTCTGTTTTTCTAGAATATGGTAGATGAAACGCAAATTGAACGTTGTATAATAACGGAATAATTAAAGTAGTGGATTATACTATTATAATTAAAAGATTATTAATACAAATAAAAATAATAACGAATATGAGCTTTCACACCATTAACATATTTTATTTGTAAAAATTACTGTACCTCACATTATCAGATAAAAAAGGTCAAAGGACGATAGAAAATGGTTCTCAGTAAAGAGAGAGATAGATGTAAAAAAAATATTTATAAAAGTACATAAAGTTCTTTAAGCAGATGAGTAGGACACTCTATTACCAAATTAACTCTGTAAGTAATGATTTTAGTTTGTGATGAAAACCAAAAATAATTGAAGATATACTACAATTGTCATGATAGTATCACAAAGTTCGCTGTATAAGCTTAGTGTACAAAATATTAATTGAAAACTTAAATTACATGTTAAATATAGGAATAAAGGATCATAACATAAACTAAACTTACCGATATATTTAAGGTATTCATCAAAATTTTCCGATGATTTCAATTTGAATCTTTTACCGATGAACTGTTCCATATCGCTGTATATTTTCCAATAGAAATCACAACACGTCAGTGGTTCAAGGCGATCCGATGTTTAATAGGACTTTACCTTGGTACACTCTTGAAACGACTAAACTAGTAAACACGATCGTGTTTCGTATAATTTATCTGCATCTATAACAATTACAAAATCGTTAAATTTAAATACTATTTTGTAAAAACATCATCAATAAGTATTTATTAATACAATGCCAAAAATGACATCATCTATTTTTTTTGTGAAGAAATAGATAAGTTCCTGCATAAATTTTGTAGAATAACATTCATGTCTATAGATAAAATACATCAAAAATTTAAAAGCATATTCTTAATTTTTGGGACACTTGGGTACAAAGGAAAAATTCACTTTTTTTCTATATGGCATACACCCTATAACTGTTTCAAACAAGATCAGCACAATACTTCTTGCCCGTGTCTGTAAAACGGGGTTCACAACGCAGATTTACACCACTACTGTTACAATACCATTACAATATGAGTTTAGTTTGTCGGTTCGCGTCCCATATTCATTAGAACGCATCTATCCAATTTATGTGATGGGACATTAGACGTAGTCAATGTAAGCAAAATTTTAAAATTTAAATTCTCATTGTATTCACACAACATTTGTAATAATTTGGATATCCTCGCCTTTTATGTGTATAACACCATCTTTTACGAAATTCAACATTCTATGCAAAATTATTACAGTGAAAACCAAACATTCGAACTTTGGGATATTTTTATATACAAACAAAATTTAAATGGTTTTAATGAAACATTAACTTAAACTATTTATAAAGTAATATACAATATAATGTATTGATGATTATTTAATTTATTTATAAATTAGTCTTAATTTAAGAAAAACCGTTTTAGCTATTAAAAACGTATATGGTGATGAAGCACTCTTAACCGCAATGGAAGATATACATAGCTATCAAAATTTACAGTTACTCAATTATTATTATGATACATGGAGGAAAGCCTTTTTTGAATTTTACTTTATTTTTATTTAACGATGCATCGAAGGGACATTTAGCTTATAGTAAATCATACGTTTACCCGTAACGATGTGGCGCTGGTTAAGACGGTATACATAGCACCACATTGCGCTCTTGGCCTTGAAACATAAGGTGTTCATCTCATTCTCCAATAATTTTATTGACTTACAGCGCCCATTAAACCGGAACACAGTAATGTCTGCGCTCTATTATGTGGCGGCAGATAAAAGAGCTGTTGTATTCAAGACTTTTTTTTATTTTAAAAAATATGTTTAGCTAACAACTACTCCTATAAAAAAGATATCTTAAACTCCAGCATTTTACTTCATATTACGCACTATATGCTTATAAATACTAAATAAAATGTAATTACACCAGTTTGACCACTGCATAATTTGTTTGTTATATAAAATAATAACAGACACAAAAATATAAAAATTTTTGCGGTAGTTGGCGATCGTGAATTCAATAAAATTGCGGAAAAGTACTACAAAAGAAGAATGCGGCATAAAGTTAAACATGTCCGACTGGTCTTAGCGCTTGTTACTTCTGCAGTAATAAGCTATTTATACAACGAATATTATAAAAATAATTAGTACAGATATATAAATATAAATAAATAATAGTTATGTACATAAATACGTACATACTACGTACTAATAATTGTATTAAAAAACGCAAAACCGGATTTTAGTCACTAACAGGAAAACAAAAAATATTGTAAAAGTAAATTATGTTTGTAGATTTATACATATTTACCCAAACAAAACTTATGTGACAACAAACAACGGAAGTGTCCTTTTCCCGTTGAAAAAGGTTTTAACCGGATAATACCTTTGAATTATATCGAAATGAGTTTTACTTACAATTATATATTAAGGTTAATCTTGCTTATTTCCATACATATATCTGGAAAAATCGCTGCCCCGAATGGCAATGTAAAAACTTTCTATTTGTATCTATATTTTATATAAATAATGATACAAAAAAAAGACTATTAAAGAGATTTTCCTTTATTTAAAAAGTAAAAAATAACTAACATGTTTCTCATAAAAATATCAATCCACCATATCCATCTCAATAATCATGTTGATATGCAGGCATTTCAGAGAATGTGAGAAAGAAACAGTATTTTTTTAATAAGTAACGTAGGTAATCATTTTCATATGAATTAATAAAAAAGTTTTTATTTTAAAATATTAAACGAACACTTATTTTTATCTTCAGGTAGCAAAGACATAACTAATATAAAAACGATAAGCGGTCATGACTAACCATAAACAACGTCATAACTACGATTAAATTAACCGCGTTCATGGTATGACCTTAACTTTTAGTAACACTGTTTATAACCGGTTCACGAGTTGTAATCGCTTAATATCCACGCCTTCACCATGAATCGATAGTCTTTAGTCCATATACTTAATTATTGGTTGTTTTTTTTTATTTACTTGAAAGAAATGCATACGCATACCTGCCTTCGCAGGGGCAAAGACAGGTTATGTTGGACTCGCACCGACTAAAACTTCAACGATGTCCACCTGGGCTGCTTTGTGGCGTAGTTACGAGAACAGAAAGACATCCGCGACCCCGCCAACGCCAGCCGCAAAAGCAGCCCCACCTTGAGTAGAGAAAAATCTCCCTCCTCCCTCCTCCGGTAGGGCGCGCCGGAAGATATGACGCACCCCAATCTGGGCCTTTCGTCATATGGGTAACAGGCTCCCCTGAATCCGTCACCTAAAGGCCAACTGAGCCGGCAGAGCAGGCTCTACCGGCTCCCCGCCAACCATTACGTGACCGCGGAAGATGGGAGAGTGGCCGGCGTTACACCGTTGCTCCCCTATCACTCAGCTCCGCCTCGGCTACAGTTGGCAGTAAACGCGGCGCTAAAAAGCAACGACACCACAGTTACTAGAGCCCCTCCGCCACGACAAGGCGGGAACCAGTTCGGGGGGTAATTAATGGTGTAATCTAACCTAAAATAGTTTATATTTTAATTGACTTCTCTGACGTTTTTAACACTATAGATCACGACGCACTACTGAATTTTATTTTTATTTATTTATTTGTATATTCACACAGAAATACACAGTACATTTATGACATTTGGACAAATAAATGCAAGAGCCTTCTTGTTCCATTATGGAATCTTCTAATAGGCCTGTATGTAGAGGAGCTCATGATAGCGATTGTTAATCCCGTGCACTCACTACGACTAAAACAAGATCTATATACTAATAATAAACTACAATTATTACTAAAAAAAAATTGTTGTAAGTGCTTTAAGATAGCACAAAAAAGAGCTCTTTGACGTGGTTTTTATATTGTCCTAAACTCTGGAATTACTGGGGTAAGTGCTTTCCAGAGTCGAACTGCGTGGACGGTCAAATAATGGGAATAGGATTCAGAGCAACAGGCGGAAATTTTAGATTAGTTTTAAGGAATGATCTATATTTAACATTGGATGAATAAATGACGGAGAATCAATCTCGCAAGTACAATGTGTTGAAGGACTGTATGATGTTGTAGAGGAAATAGAGAGTGTATATTCCTGCAAAGACCCACTTGTGCTATTTCCGATAAACTGAAACATGACCAAGTTTTTAGTTCAGAAACATAACGATCGCAGGTTTTGCAAGCGCTCCTAAATTACATCCAAAAAGCAAATGTCGGTATAGTCTAGGATGGTGAGTAAAAGTAACTGTAAATGTAAAATTTTTGTGTGTGAGAAATTTTAGAAAAAGATTCTAAAATTACTTTACTTTTACTTAAATTGGTAATAGGTGCTGCCCGTAACGCCTTTTTTTTTTAACGCGGGGGAATCCTTTTACGGACGTTCCGCCGGTGCCCTGGGTGGGCCCGGAGGGGTGTGTG
>DWLS01002456.1:0-18042 GCA_018246255.1 Pachliopta kotzebuea | reverse complement strand
TTTTTAACACTAAACTTCACTACAGTTAGAAATTTACAGGAGATCAATATCAGGTAAGTAGGGGGTCTACACAACACTGAAACACGTGGCAAGGGGTCTACGACACAAAAAAGTTTGGGGAACTCTAGAGGAACATATCTGAGGTAAATTTTAGAGATGGACCATTTATACCAACTATCCGCTGGTATCTCTTATCAAGTGCAATGGCACTAACACTCACCGGTAGGAAGTTGGATACAGATCAACGAAGTAAGAGAAGAGAACGCCGATATTGAGGCAGCTGAAGAGCACGCCGAAGAAGAAAACCATACTCGATATCCTCTCCGGCAGGCTGACGCAGATCGCAGAGCTTAAACTGGATATAAGGAGGATGGAAAACAGTAACCACTTCTTTCTGTCGGCGACAAGGGCGATGCCGAGGCCGGTTCCGGTGAAAACAACCCCTTGGATCATACTGGCCCAGACGGTAATAAGCGATACAGAAGTCGTGCAATCCTGGAACAAAGATTGCTAAATTAAATACATAGCTTTTATTTTCAATTCTAAACGAATATTTCTCATGATCAGCAGCTTATTTTCAACGTTTTAAAACTGTATGTTCAATCTAAACAAACTAGAGAGACGGGAATTTGTGGAGGGGTTCAAGGCAATATTTCGTTTTCAAATTTTTGCATTGGTGAGCTGTCTCAATTTTTTTCTATAAGACGGATCACTTATTTGTCGAACATAAACCGCGTGGTTCAAACGCGCAGATATTTAATTAAATTTTACATAAGGTTTGTAATTATGCTGCGCCAAAAACGGGACAGAGCAATTTTTTTCGATTTCAGCACCATCTATGTACAACTTTTGATATCAAACTTTTGTGAGGCGAGTAGCCAACGCCGTCTGTTTATTACTACAGGAATTACATTCCGAAATTGCTATAGCTTCCTGAAGATTCTAGAGTATATTGGTTTTTTTTAACGTTAATGAAGAAGGCCATTAATGCATTTAGTATGAGATTTGAAAGCCCCTTGCAGATCCCTCTCCCACCTCGTATTAAGTTAAGAGTGATCATCGTTAGGGTTTTATGTTTTTCAGCGTCCAGACATCATACATATATCATATATCTACATTATAAGCATGCATTGAACGTGGTGATGAACATTTTAAAACTGAGAATTCTGAATCTAAACTTTCTTTTAACGCCAACCAACAATTAGACGATAATATACATAATTATAACATTAAAATTAGCTTACTTCATCAGGAGCATCTTCAAATTTTTCCGAGGAACTGATCATCTCGCAGAAAGCATGCGACTTGTTGAAATACGGCGTCGTCGATATGCTCATGGAGAAAGATTCCACGAAAAATGGCAACCAGCCGAAAAATCCATTGTTCCTTGAAATAGAAAAGTTATATCAGGGTGCAGCACTCAATTAGAACATTGACGAGGACTGTAATATCTTTTGAGTAAAATCTTAAACAAAACTAAAACAAGGAAACTTATCACATTCTTTGTTCAGAATGTTTATGAAAAGACTTTCCTAAATCATAGTTCAGAATATTTTATATAACCTTGTTCAGAATATTAGTGAGCTTACTTTATATATATACAAATGTATTCATACAAAATGTGTACCAATGAAAAGTATTGTAACACACACTGCATAAGTTGTGTCGTTTTCATTGATTTTGCAATTTTATGAGGGTCTATACTCACGAGGTGTAAATAACTATGGTGAGGTAGTAGAGCAGAAGCGTGTGGCGGACCAAAGGCGGCTTGAACAACGGCACGGTCTGCTCCCACAGCGAGCGCAGTAGGGACGAATCCTTACTGCTCAGGCAACTCATCTCGTTCATCATCATTCTCTTCACCTAAAATATTTTTTGTTTACGCTAATTAACTTGCTGGTTTAACAAGATCCAAATTTTAAAATTATCTTCTTAAACTTACAACGTTTATACTTAAAGTCCCATGTTGGGGATGCGCAACATTTGCTGAAGGAATGTGACCGGAACAAATCAAAAAGAATTTCATTTTTAAATAGGTATAACATTAATATCAAAGATGTTGGAGTGATCCAATCTGCAACAGCGGATCCTACATCCACATTCGCTAAAGACCTGATGTCTTTGGTGAATGTGGAGTATATAGATATTTAAGTAATTATTATTTTAATGTTATTTATGAACAAGTGAACGATGTAAAGGGTACGATGGGATTGATATGTCCGCTGGTGGCAAAAATCCCAAAACAAAATAAAAGGAAAAAAAAATTAACATTTCATATTGCTTGGGTTATAAATTGCCAAATAATTTGATAAGTTTTTCATCCATTTGATTTCTAAACATCAAAAGTATTCATAATTTTATTTTTCTTAGTTCAAATTTATAATAAAATATAAATAAGTAATACTTTGAAAATATCTTTCAGATAGAAAAGACCTCACTTAACCATGACCTTATAGATGGTATAGTTCGTGTTACTGACCATGAAAAACTAGTTACATAATAATTGTGCTTCTGTATTTTGCTATGATGAGTCAATTTATTTATAGGACGTCATCTACCACCTTACTTGTAAAATAAAAACTTCATTTAATAGAGATAGTTTGTTGCTTATGTGTGCCAAGGACATGCCGTATCTGACGCTTGGAATTACAACATTACAATTTGTGTAACAAATGTGTTTCAACTGAAAACTGTCGATGTTTCAATGTACAATCAAGTGGCAATGAAATGTAGAAAAAAAATGCCGGTAAATTATACTAATGACGACATTTTTGCTGACGAAATGATGATTAAAAGTAGGAAGTTGGAACAGGGAAGTTGGTCTTTAAAGTATAAATAAATTTTTACACTAACCGGGTAAACGCCGCACACGCCATTTTTATTATGTATGTTCCTCAGCACTTTTAGAGCCTCGTCATGCAGACCTGCATTTAATAAAAACTTGGGACTCTCGTAGCACCAAGTTAAGCCGATGAGCGTTACGCTAAGGGGCGACGCGAGTATTAGTGCCAAAAGTCTCCAAGGCGTGAACATAATCAGGCCTAGGTCCAAGGAAAATGACGCAAATGAAACGAGATAACTCTCCACTGCAAAATATAAAAGGATATTAATTATTGACGATGCTTTTTGTGGAATTAGTTTAGTAATAATGATTAGAGTTTTATTTTCATTACATGTCATATGTCATAGATCATTAGAAGATGTAGCGACTCACAGCACCACTTCAATCAGAGAGCAGTGCAGAGCACTGTAGCCTGTTCCATCAATAAATTAAATTACTCTTAATATATAAACACAAGACGACTGGGAGTACAATTACTTTATCTTACCAGTGTATATACAGAAACCCGACATCAAAAAGCTGCTGAGGATGATGACGTAGATGCTCTTGTATCGCGGTGAACAGGACTCGCCCAGCAGCGTGCAAGCCAACGACTGGATACCGCTAGAGCTGTAAGAGAACATCGTTCCAAAATAGCAGTCACTTATTAACTCTTCCCTCTACACTTCTATTGATCAAAATAAATCCTAAGATGTTCATGATTCCGTTTCCAATTTTCTAAAACTTTTTACACTCTTGATATAAGAAGGAAGTATCAACGGGTGTGAATATATCTCTGTTGGTGGCTTTGCAGTTCCCAAAGGGATAGACTAAAATTAGTATAGTGTTTTCTGGTACTTGTTATGGAGTGTCCATAGTTATGTGGATATAAAACTTATCCACATTTTAAATTTTCGCCTTACGCAAGGCGCACGCATTTAAAAGGTTTGATAAAAAACAGATCGTAAAGAGCGATGAGTGATGTACTCACCAAGCTGTACCCAAGAACTTGAAAACAGCTAAAACAATCCAATTGACAGAGAAAGCACCCAGGACGGCAAATATGAAGCTCCCCGAAATCGCAAGAAGCAGCGCTCGCTTCCTGCCCTTAGTGTCAGCGATGTACCCCCACGGGTAAGCCATGAAAATCGACCCTAGAGCAATAATTATTCGCCGATTAAAAATCTATTCAGCAAGGATTCACAATTTTTTTTGAAAATTGATTAAATTTGGCTAGTAAAAAAATATTCAGCGATAGATAGTTTTGTAATAAATTAGATTATTTCCCAAAAAATGAGTAAAGTGTGTCACTTGAAAATATCAAATGGATCGCTCGGTGACTTGCGACTTTATAATTTGCTGATGGCAGCAGTGCAGATATAACTCGGACGTGTAACAAACACAATTACAGCCTTTATTTGATTTTCGTACTCCAAGTTTATCTGATGGTAGTCATATTGGGCACGATCGTCATCCACGCAGCTTCGCAATGGATTTCGTTATTGGGCTCAATGTTTTAGAACATACGTACATTAACCCCCTTTTTTAATAACAGTGCTAAAAAGAAAAAGAAGTTCACCGGGTAGTCCAGACGATACACATAAGTGTATTCATTCAATATCACCATGGTTTTATTGCCTTAAGACAGCAGTTGGTGCGGCCCGTTGCTCCAGTGACTTCATTAAAGTACGAATAGTAAAACGATTGTTAATTTATTCACCGTTTTCTACAACTCACTTCATCATATATTCCACTAACAGATTGGTGGAAACAAGTTCTTACTAGGTACACAGTAGTTTGGGCTTTATTGCCAAGGTTTGTACAATTTGATTCACTTACCACCATAAAATCGTATCGTTGAGCTCAACTGTAATAGAATGAAAAGTCATCATAATTGTAATTCCCATTTTCGTGGTGACTCTGCACATTTTTTTACCAATAAATATACGTGAATGTCATTAATACGTATGTATGTATAATTAATTGCTCTTTTTTGTGAGAAGTCGGCGCCTTCGGCAACTATTATGGCTGTGAAGACGTCGTCGTTCCCAGAACCCGCGGATCCGGGCACCAACCGCTAAATTATAGATAAACTAAAGGAGGAAATGAGAAAGCCGAGGGAATAGGATGAGGGGATGGTACAAGTGGTGGACATAAGTGAGAAGAGAAAGGAGAGAAATAATCTAATAGAATCTAATTGTGTTCGTCTTTTAACTTTTTATACTCACCGACGAGTGGCATCGTGAGTAGCAAGCCCCTTTGGGTTTGGCTGAGGTGCAGGTCGCAGACGGAGGCGCTCACCACCACGGAGAACCCGAACACGTCGCACGTCATCGCATGCATCCCCACGCACAGGATCAGCAGCAGGGCGACATTGTATTTGCCGTGACCTAGACGAATACTAGTAAAATTACTACTAATTCTACTGGAGTTAGTGTAATCTAAATATAACACAACGATGATTAATTTAGACAGCGTTTTCCTGTAATTATAATTCTCAAATAATATGTAGACTGTGCACTCACCAGCTAACACCAACGCCTCGTCGTACGTGTACACATTCTCGCTGTACCTCGATGCTGTCAGCTTCCTCACGTTTAGTATTTCGTCATTATTCAGCGCTACCGCATTACTCTCAACTTCTCTCTTTCCATTTTCAGTCGGAGCCATTTCCTTTTTATGTAAATCTCCTCTATTTACTTTACAAATGTCTTTTTTGCCGTAAGAGTGATTTTGAGTATCTAATTAAACGAAAAGTGCTGATGAACAATTTTTTCCTTGATATATGACAAAAACAATTTTTTTCTAAAACAAACCGACTGAACCTGCTGATAGTTACCGTAAAGCTTTGCACGTTACCGTAACAATGCTCTAGTTAGAATGTTAACACAGCATCACATTTTTTTTTGTTTAACGTAGAGGAAATGCCTTTGCATACCAGCCTTCGCGGAGGCAAAAACAGGTTATGTCGGAATTGCACTCACTAAAACCTCCATGATGTTCCACATCGTCGATTGACGGCAGGGTCACGGTAACAAACAGCCCTCCGCGACCCCGTCAGCGCCGGCCGTATTTGCACCTGCACCTCGAGGGGAGAAAATCTTCCCCTTTCCTCCTTCAAGGCGCATCGGAAAACACAGCGCGCCTCCCTACTCGGCCTTTCGTCGTATGTGCAACAAATTCCCCCAAGTCCGTCACCCAAAGGCCATGGGAGCCAGCCGAGCAAGCTCTTCCGGCTCCCTGCGGCGGACCCGATCTTGGGCTCCACCGCCTCCCTTTATATGGCCGCGGAGAATAGGGAGAGCGGCGAACGCAATACCAACACTCTCCCCCGCGAATCCACCTCGGCTGCAATTGGTAGCACTGATGGGTGCCCGCAGCCCCCTGGCACCCATTCGAGCTGAAGTTCGAGCCTGGAGTAGCCACCGTGGCCGGCCGTACTCCTTAGGCCAGCTGGTAGGTTCCGCCACGACAAGGCAAGAACCAGTTCGGGGGGATCGCATTGGGGCTACCTTAGGAAATTTTGTTTTAACATCATCATTACCAACAGTTTGCGACGGTCGTATGCAGGACATGGGCAATTTTGGCTGAAATTTTATTTATTTACGTAAGTTTTAAAATTCTTGAACTTTTATAATAAAAATCTCTACAAATTAAACAATTCGATTTTTTCATATAGACCAATTGTACTAATATATAGTGGTATAAATTACTATCGTGTCAATGTGTACCTCTCATTACTTCCATATGAAAAATCAGTTTTCTAATTAAAACATGTGTTCATTTAGTCGTCTGTATTTGTTCCGTTTGCGACTCGCCGCGTATCTCACATAATGTCTACTTACAGATTTGGCTTTCGCTTCCTGCTCTGAATGTATTCCGTTTATTGCACTGGATTGCGTTTCTTAAATAATTCTATTTAAGAATTATTTACCTAATTTCCAACTAACTTTATGTGCGAATTGTACAAGTAACATAATGATACTAAATTAATTAATTTGCGATTAATACCGTAACGAAATTGTAAATGTGACGTAGCCAACTACAGAGCAGCTAGCGGGTGCGGTTGCGTGGCCGCAACATGCGTCCGTCCGTCTGTGTACATCGTTACAATCACTTATTGTCGTAACCAACAGAAACCATAAAATACAAGAGATTTTTATGTTAAGTAATTAAAAGGCGATATACTTAAAATTGAGAAACGACAAAGTTATAACAGAAAGTGGGAAACCTAACCTTGTTTTCTTTTCTACCCGCAAGTTTGAATTGAGTTGTTTTTTTTTTCATTTCTCGCAATGTGGACTTCGGTGCTGTGGAGTTTCTAATAACAAAAATCTTTGAATTATCTTGTATATGAAGGCGAGATACAGTTTACAGCAGAGTTTTTAAGAAAGAATCATGTAGACGGTTACAAGCGTTTAAGATATGCGCATTGAGTAAGATGTTAAAAATGTCTTGAAAACAGTTCGTCTCAAAAGCAAAACTACTGCAAAGAGCCAACAGAACAACCAAATGAAGGCTGATGACAACAGTAATGCAGAGGAAGGTGATATATTGCGGCAATCCACAAAGGGAATCTCTTTTAAACTTTCCAAAGCTGGTTCTCTAAGTCAAGATTCCCGGAAAACGAGCATCCGGATGACAGAGAAGAAAGTGATTTGACGACGTAAGAAAGTGGACATTAATTGAAAAGAAGCGTCGCCGTAGTTTTTTCCAACTGATCGCCCAATTTCTTTTTGAGAAGGACACTAAATAATGATGACGAGGGCGACGATCGCAGTGTTGAACAATATAAATAGTCCTAACTAGAGTTACGTAGCTATGGATAAGTGTATCCCTTACTATCAGGTAAACGCTTTAGATTTGACTTACACATGTACACTAGAAAATACTATATTTCTTTCCGGCTTGCGCAGGGCGCGCCACGGGCGGCCACTAACTTGTAAATGTTAAATTTGTGTGTTGGTTGGTTATCGGAACAAGTTTAAGCGCGCTGTAGATAAAGCTACCTCGCCTATTCTGTATGATTGTATATATATATTCTATATATCAGGGCCAATACTTTATTCCATTTAATAAAGCCTAATTCGCAAAAATAATTTGCAAGTAACAATGTATATTTATCAGCTTTTACGATTAGTTGTTAACAATTATAAAATCAAATAAGTATATTATAAGCAAACAAGATCTCCGACTACAGTCTGAGGAATAAAAGTAAGAGAAAAAAAAGCCTAATTCGCGTGAGGGTCCGCGTGTCTCGTGAGCTCTTTGAGTATATACTTTGCGCAATGTAATGCACAAACATTAGGTATGACATTTTTCTTGATATTTTCATGTTTCCTATTATTTCCTTTATTATACAAATTACTTTATCTCCTTACAAAGTGTATTATATTTATAAATTTCTCATAATACTGTAAATATGAACAGCCTGCCTTTGTTTCATCTGCTCAGGGCTCGAGATTCCATCTACCTTAGCTCTCTTTTCCCTGGCTATAACACCTTTACATCGAGAACAAAGTAATCGTTACTTCTCGTAGTTTATTATTTGCATTCTTAAAAGTATACTTTGCAAATTTTTGAACTATCATAATTTACTAAACAGACTAAAATATTCTTACAGAATCAAACCTTTATTATACGATAAGCATTAGTTTTGCACATATACTAGTTCTTATAGTACCTAAATATGTGTTCGAACTTTTTCCTTCAGTAACAAATGAACCTTTGATATCGACTGAGAAGTGACCAATTCATGTAGATTGTTCGTTCACTCCTACGGCCGATATTGCTTTTTATAAGTCAACAATAAGCATTTAAAATAAATAATACTTTAATAAAGTAAAAAATTAATTATTTTGGTAATTATATTCGAGTTTAAGGTCATTACTTCCGTCCAAGCGAAAATATTCTTTATGCCACCGATTCATGCCGAGGGACTGAGAAATCTTCTGTGAAAAACCACCACAGCTATTAATCAATGCTAATATCATTAAATTTTTCGCGTATAGTACCAGTTTCTCATATGTGAAAATTAATTAAAGTATCCGTGGTTAGGGCATCAAAAATTTACTCGAAATATTTATATTTTATGTTTTATGAATTTATTGGTAGTTCAGTATAGTTGCGCTTAACGAGATGGCGCAGGAACTATTGCGATTTTTAAAAAAGTTGTTATAAATTATTAGATCATTTAAGTTTAACAGTAAAATAATGTTTATTTTGCTATGTTTAAAAGTAATATTAAGCTAATAACAAGTTTTTGAATCCGATACCGACAAAATACTGTCAGCACCCGAATTGACCAAGTCCGTGTGACGGTTATCTTTTAGCAGAATCGTACAGCAATTATAGTGTTTTGAATTATAATTAAACCTTTAGATTTTTGTTAACATAGTAAATATTTCAAAAATATGTAACTACAGAAGTGAACGTATTTGCTCGTACCATTATGTATCAATATTACAGAAGCAGCGCCCGAAATAAATGTTCCGACAAAGCACAATCACAAAATATACGTCTCATTCAATAACTGAACTATTCCATATTGAATAACACAAAATAGGTTAGTTTACTTTGTTGAATAAGATATTAACGACGAAATAAATGATTAAAAGCAGTGCTACTGTATTTTGGTGTAGTCACAAAACAACGATATATTTGGTAAAGGCCTTTGCAATGTGTTTGTTAACCTTATGACGGAAAAGTTAATAATTATCTGTGTAAGTAGAATTCGATGAATAAAATCTATTGCTTTTATATTCACATCATTTGTAATATACTACTAGATGAAATAAGTTGTTATGTACAATTCTTTTTCATTAATTTTGTATGTATTTAATGTATTCACGTGGAGCCAACGGTACTACCGTGGACCAACAGCAAACAGTTACTTGATATATATTTAATGTAATTTTAATTGATTAATAGAAATTTAAATCGATTGTTAATAGTTTCTTCATTACCTATTAACATAACGTAACAAAAATTAAAACATTAAAATAAAATCGATGTTCCTTCTTTGATCAGAAACTCATTGCTTTCTTTGTATTTTTCTTACTACTTAATAATAAAATAATCTTTATTAATGCTATAGTTAACTAAATAAAATATACATTTATTTTTGACGAAACGAGTAAGACGTTCACGTGATGTTAAGTGATAAGTAAGCCCATATAACATGGCGCTGGTTAAAATTGTATACACAGCACCACATTGACACATCTTGATACATAATTTGTTAAGTCTCGTTACCTAAGTAATTTCACTAGCATAAAGCGTCTTTTAAGTACATTACAGTAATATTTACACATTACGATATAGTTAAGTATCTAAAAAACCTCCAATAATGAGATCAAAGGAAATGTTTGTCACAAATTCAAAACTTACCGCTCAAGTAAATCCAATTGTATCAAATTATGTTCCAGATTATATGAGTTTTAACATTTGTAAGCAGAACTCTTACCCTATAATTACAGATAATATATAACTTGAAAAGAACAAACAGATTTTTCACAAGGGCATCATTTGAATATCAATATGAGTTAACGTTAAAAGTATTTATATTTTTATAACCAACGAACACTTATTTGCGTATATGTGCTACGGTTTTTTTCGAATTATACCATTGTAACCAGTTCTAATGTTTCTTAAATATAGTTTATAAACACTATCACTAGTAAACAGGTACGAGGAGGGCCGCGGGGCTCCGTCCTATCTCTAGGAGGGCCGCAGTCCGCCGCCTTATAAGCCGCTTGAGCCGGAAAGTAAACAACAAATCCTCAATTGCTATCAACAGACCTTCTCATTGTTTTCAGAGGGCTCACTATGCGATCATTCACGAACAGCTAATTTTAATATTTTCATGTTACAACAACACGATCGCGGTTTTATTGTTAATTTGTATTGTAATCAGCAATTAAAATCGACATTACCTACTTTGTAGGTAAAGAAGAGCCGGTGGTTTTGACAGATCGGATAGGATAACTAAAGTCGCGAGTTCAAATATATTAGTATACATTACTAAGAACTATTTATTAACTAAAGAAAATGATTCATAATATTTAGAAAATTACTTCTTAAACAGGACGCAGAATCTTACACCTCAATAATTTAATAAAGTCGAGATTGGAAAGCAAATTTTTACACAAATAATATAAGTTATTTTATATTTTAACTTATTGACCTCGTCGCATTGATGATAGTTTGTCTCATCATCATATTGTTGGTGATGACGTGACTGTTCGGCGATGTCTCTTGTATATGTATGTTCCTTAAGTATGTACTAAATCTTCAAATAAACGGTTTCTTTCTTTCTTTCTATATCTAATCTGTTCTCTAGAGTCTTCCACTCCGAATGTACCGGGTTCCAATCTGGCCTGCACCAATGAATTGTTCAATATGCAGTAAATATAACACCTAATATCACGTGCTTTAAGACATGTATCAAATGGCGTGGACACAAACATTAAAGAAAATCTGTTCTCTAGTACAATATCAATCGGCACAGAATACATTGTTTGCAAGAAAACAATTGTCCATTAACATTGAGAATATGGTAAGGGTGAATTGAAACTCATAGTTTATAATTTCATTGTAAGACTATATTATATATAATCGTAATAATATTAAATTATATTGATATAAAAATATATTAATATGACTACTGCGGCCGCGCTGGTCGCGTGCTCTTCGGCAGGATTATACAAAGCAGCCCGCTCGCTGGAACACAAAAGGCGGAACACGGTTATACACACGTATATACACAAAAACATACACACACTACTGCTAATAAAGCACTTGTTCGTATGTTTACACTGCACCTCATCGCAATCATCGATGTTTAACATAAAATAGTATTTATCGTTACTCCTGAATTATGCTACAGCATGATGCAGAAATTTTGCGTTGCTTGTTGATAAGCACAAAAATGGGTTGGAGTTCGAAGTGAGTGTCTGAGTCAGGAGGTCAGCAGCTTTGGATTCAATTTAGCATCTGTGGAGAGAGATGTTGATAATTATTAACCCATTCGAGACCGATTGCACACCGTGTGTGCAATAACAATAACGAGCAATTATCAGTTATTCTGAGTAAAATAATCATCGAGAGATGATTTTTTTTTAATCAATAGTATCTATGAAGTATAGAAAAAATTTTCATTGGTTTTATTGTGTACCAAAACAAAAGATTTTGTTTGGAGTTTCAAAATCTACATTTTTAGAAAATATCAATGTAAGGACCCATATTTATCTAATTCTATTTTTCAAATTTATCACCAATAGCAATAGTATCGCCTTCTATATATACACCGCCTAATCAAATAATGTAAGAAATAATTTCCTACATTGAATATTGCGTATTCATAATTTCTTATAATGTAAGAAATTATGAATAAAATCTTTTCCTTGACCCATTTTTAAATATTTATCAATTTTAATGATGTATTTTTATTTTACCTTACATTGCACACATGGTGTTCAATCCGCTCCTCGCAATAAAAGTTTTTTAAAGAGCGAGTTGCACACACGGTGTGCAATCGTCTTTTTTATGCAAATTCGCTTACGAATTGGGTGATTTCTGTAGTAAACAAGTGTTTTTTATTAAAAATGAACAACATAAACAAAAAAAAATTTCGCTACTAGGGACCGTGTTCAAAAAAAATCGCCATCTCGAATGGGTTAAGTAATCGATAAGTCGTCGCATACTCACATATGAGCAGAGTTCCGAACATGTAAATAGGCACTATGCAGTACTGGTCTACAAGTGCGCCGAACACCACGTTGCCCACGATCGCGCCCACGCGCCCACTCATAACCGTAACTGCCATAGCAGTCGCCCTGTGAAAGTACACAAACAGAATAAATAAGTCCCGAAGCTGTGAACAACTCGTGTCTGAATCAGTTCCGCAGGCGAAGTAGTACGTGGGGCAACACTCACGCGACTTTTGTTGGGAATATCTCGCATATGACGCAGAACAGCACCGCCTCCGTGCAGCTGACGATCGCCTCGAACACGCACGAGAGCAGCAGGTTCTCCAGCGACGAGCGCACCAGGTTCAGCCCCAGCGCCGCCAACCCCGAGCTGATGAGCATCATCACTGCGAACCGATACAAAGTTTCCTTTCAAAGAAGCAACTAGAGAAGCGAGTACTTCGGAATATTACCATACTTGCAACTTCATACGGATGGATATTATCGGTGATTACACAGCCCTTCATCACAACTCACCCAACATAAGCTTCTTGCCGACCATGTTGATGGTGAGCCCCACCCACAGCGCGGTGGGCACGCAGCTCAGCGCCACCACCAGCGTGTGGATGTACACCTTGTCGTCGATGTTTTGAGGGCAGTCAGGGCGACCCTGTCAACAGATTTGATTTTTTTATTAGGTGACAATCAATCAGCACAAATGGTTGCTCTTAGAGCTCTTGGAGGCAAATCCAACACAGCACGTTGCCAGTCATAATCATAGAGATCTAATCGATGAGGTAATCGTAATGTTTGGTTGCATCAAGGACAGTTTGTTAAGGATGTTGTTACAACTTACATCCAGCTCGCTGTGGGAGACGTTGGCGGAGACCTCGCAAACGCCCGCCGAGACCCCTTGGTACAGGGAGGAGAACTGACTGAACCGCTCGAACAGATCCGGGAACCACATCATCAACGTGTAATAACTGAAAGGACACGGACATTCAGAATCATTTCCAGTAAAATTCCAAGACTGTCCTATTTAAAATGAAACTCAATTCAACGGTTTCCATTGGTACCGTTTGTCGGTGCTCACCTAAACATGAGGCCGAAGTCCACGAAGCAGCACAGCACAAGCAGGCCGATGTAAGGCGGTGTAACGAGGAGCTTCTTTCGCAGCCAGAAAGCGTGCCAGCGCGCGCTCCACGTCAGCGGCGCCTTGGTCTCGTTGCCGTTCGTATCCGCCGATACCACCTCCTCCTCCTCACCCTCATCGCCCGCGCATATCATTGATTCTACCTGCAAGACGTTACCAACCACATTAACATCCTCGAAGGTAACATCGTCGGAGCCGGAGCCTTCTCTTACTTCTATTTATACTTAAATTCTTCTGCCTGCTTTCACATACTTTACACACAATGAAACTAAAATATTTGGGATGATATTCGACGCCGTGAACTATTTTAGTTATTTCTGGATTAGTACATAAAATACATACTGGAAAATCTTTCTCTTCCAGCTTAGTGTTGACCCTGAAGATTCTCTGCAGCACTTGCAGCGCTTGCTCGGGCTTGTTGGCGTGCAGCAAGTAGCGCGGGCTCTCCGGGAAGGGCATGATCAGCAGCACCACCAGTAGACTCGGGATGCCGCACGCCGCCACGAACACCCGCCAGGACTTGTACTGGAAGTCCGCGTCCGGGGCCGTCAAGTTGAAGCGCGGGTCCTGAATGATCAGCCACGCGATACCTGAAAATGAAACATTAGAGAGAGAGAGATTCCATATAGCTATAAAATACATAAATAGAGTATTGGTTTCAGATAGCAGTGACGTCAGCAGTTCCACTTGAATTGGCTTTGGAGACTTGATTGGCCAAAGAAAGGTTAAGGAATTATCTTCCTCATTTGTGAGGAAGCGAAGCAAAAATACTCCGATTGCAAATTTACAATTACCGCCACAATTATTGCAATAGAAAATAATAAATACCCTCATACCTGGCAATAAGATCGTCCCGAAAGTCCAGAACACTTCGAGCCTGCACAGCATCACGTCCCGGTGCCTCAAAGATAAGAAGTCTCCAAAGTAGGGGAAGACTAGACCGGTAGCGCCAATAATGCCGAAACCGGAGAAGAATCTGTAATGACGTCATTTGAATTCAATTATGCTTTTCAGGTAAATGCTTTCTGTTGATGAGAACTGAGTAATACCTGCAGGCGAGGAAGGCCGGGAAAGACTGCACCAGGCTGGAGAGGAAGGCTGCCAGAGCGTCGAGCAACAGGGCTCCGATGATCGCCTTCTTTCGACCGCGCGCGTCCGCCAGGTTGCCCCAGAAGTAGGAGCCCACGCACATGCCTGCACACCCCCTCCCAGTTTAATATTATGACACAGAGACTAGTTAAGGGATGAAATGAAACTTCTAAATCATTCCTTAAGTTTCATTCCGTGATTCCATGAATACATTTTAATACCCAAAACCAATCTTTCTTATGTGATTGCTTAAGAAATTTTCCATCTCATCAGTTATGGTCAAGGGCTGTATCGTAAATATAGAACAGCTCTTTATCATTCACAACTTCAAGGGTTGTGTACCTTAAAAATTTCTCCGCTTAGCTCAGTTTTGATAAGTATTAGGTAAAAAATTACTATTCATATTTTATTTCACATTAAACGTTGTTTGCTAGTAATAACCATCTGTATATAGATTAAGATCAAAATGTGATAATGAAAAAACGGGTTGTTTCTATAACATTTTACACACATAGGCATACTATTCCCCACCCCCTGTTCCTCACATTGTCTAGACGCAGGGGGGTCCACGTCGTCAGCAATGCACACCAGGGTTTATGTGATCGTTAAGTGCATTTGCAGTTTATGATCCCTCGTTCCACATTTCCCTGGAGCGACGCGTCTGTGCGAGTATGTTCATAGTATCTCCAATTCAATTATTCCAATGAATACTTTAGTGATGTTATATTCTTGTGACCTTACTTCTTAATTCTAAATAATTAACAACAAAAGCCTGACAATCTGTGCCATCATCACATTGATGACGTTTTTGCTATAATCTGCCAAGGTTGGGGCGCGGATAGACGAGAGCAGGGTAATGGTGGCATTAACAGATGTCCGTCAGAATCATTTCGTTCTTGGATTTTAAGATACCTTGTAAGAAAGGAGGTGATGGGGATGTTGCTAGCAATGAACCGAAAAATAAGAAGGTTATATGAAAATTGTTAAGGTTTCCTTTTAAACTGACCGACGAGCGGGGTCGCCGTCAGCCGGCCCTTGTCGCTGGAGGTGAGCATGAAGTCGCACTCAGCGGCGGGCAGCACGAAGCTGAGCGTGGTTGTGCTCAGAGCACACACCGCGTACACCGCGCCGCAGGACATCAGCAGCAACCATTGGAAGCAGCCGTACCCTGGAACAATGAGCACAGCTGTTAATTGATCTGAAATAACAAAAGCAAGATTGTCTAGGCCGCACTAAACTTCAGTCCTTTAGCTGGCAGACCCAGGCACGTACCACTGAAGCGCCTATTTTTAACGATTAGCAATAGTGCGTAAGCGTATTATTTATTGTGACAGGCGCCGTAACCGGCAAAATATTTGAGACATGAAAAAATCATATATCTAAATATTGAAAATGTTCGAGGAATCTTTTATTTTATTCGCGATTAAATTTTGTATTACAGTTATAATCAATAAAGACGAAACAGCCAAAGAAACTATGTTTTCATTTGTATTTGATATTAAATAAAATATTTAGTTTCCATAATAAACTCTGTTCACGTTTAAAAAAAATTACCTGAAGTTAATGCGATAGAATCTTTCCAGAAACTTATAGTGAACGTCTATTAAGTGAACAAGTTCCTCCGCTTAACAACAGACGGCGCTGGCAGTCGTAAACGCGAAATAAAGGGCCTAGGAAATTATTTAATAAACTTACTGCACAATTATCAATATTTTATTATGATTGCTCTTAGTGCAGTAATATTTTGAGGAAAAGCCTGGTATTACTAAAATTTAAATGTCGACGCCGTTTATTTTTAAGTTTTTGTCTATTGGTCTTTATTATTAAACGATATTTCTTTTTCTTATAACTGTATATATATGTTGCTTGGTCCCCGCTGCTGCTCCCCTCAGCGAAACCTCTAAGCGAATGCCTGCTGCGCTGATTACTTCACCATTATTCATTACCACGACGTCGGCCCGATGTACTGTACTGCGCGGCTATATTTATTAGTTTATTTTTAAATTGTATGCATTGAATTGATATTGAGGACACTTGAGAGCAATCAGCCGCGGAGCGCAGCTTCCGCGACTTCTTACCTTCAGGAGAACAAATTCTTACTAACAACCGCCTCTCACCGCAGCTCCTATTTCTACCGCCAAACAGTAGTGTGAAAACATTACTGTTTGGCGGTTTGGAAGGTGTTTTAGGTAAATTACTGAAATTACGGGACTCTGATTCCCATGACCCAAGCCGTGATGTCTAGTTTCTGTTGAAAATTTGTGTTTATGAGTGAGTGTTTTGATATTATTATGTAAATTATATGTAAATATGTGTTTGGAAGCGCAAACACCGCCGTGCACTTCGGCCGGTGCGGTGATGGACGTCGGAGACTATTTTCGATGTCCACGCGGAGTTTATTTCGGTATCAAAGGACTTTGAGACGGAGTCCAACGCGCCCGCGTAAGCAACACGTCAATTACCAAGCCAACACAGGGCTTGTAAGAAAACAATTATCTTTGATTATATCATAAATTGTACATACAGTAAATCGTCCTTTAACGGGGTTAGTGTGTACCGCGTTGTATGAAAACCTCGCTATAAGAAATTCGGAATTACACAAATCACACTTCATACCTCGTTACATGGAGACTAAGTAATACAAAAGATAAGGTTAAATTTAAAAAATTTAGAAAGACTTGGTGACCAATCAAATGCAGGCTCCGAGACGACTGGAAATGATGCTGGAGACGGCTGAGAGATAAGCTGGAATGTTTATGTAAACATATCCAGTTACGGAACTGCGGAAACTGAAACTGCGCCGTAAGAGTACTGCTAGGGCTGTCGCGATTTCAGCTCCGTGTTATATGGAAACCATGTTCTCAGAGTACCGTGTTATATGAGGGTTGACTGTATATTTTAACAATAGTTAATTATATAATTATCTATAATAATAATTTTAAAGAGAATTTTATGTAACTTAACAATACATTCATTCGAATGCCGGAGTAAATCTAAATTATAGTATCTTGATGTCCAGGCTAAAGCATTGATACATTTTGATGAATTACAAAGTGACTTTGAAAGACTTTTGCCATTTTTCATCGGAAAATTAAAATTTGCAGTATAATTTGATGGAAAATACCATTGTATACGAAACGAAACGATGACATGAAATATTCATAATCATGTCTATATTATGATTAAGTTGTGTGTTGTCTATATTTCACGCAGGCAAAGAAACGTGGATATCGAGTAGTAAATAACATAGTATATTATAACAGTACCTAGTAGAAAATATTCAAAAGTCT